>CM040630.1:12400128-12402628 GCA_022818045.1 Neotoxoptera formosana | reverse complement strand
TAAAATATATAAATAGAAAACTTTTTATGAATTTTTAACCACAATACAATTTGTACAAAAATGTTCGATGATGAATTTCGGCCAAAATTTGAAGTTTAAATGCTTATAAAAAAAAATTGGCCCAATGTATTTTTATTATTTTTGGTGTATTATTCAAATAACTTATAAAGAAAATGAATTTGAAAAAACCAAAAACTTCTTAGAGCTATAATTAGCTGAAAATTAACAAAATATTTTTTAATTTTTTTGATGTATATTAATTGGTAATTTGAACATTTGGTGAAATTTTCAAATGTCTACGGTAATTTCTTTTTGAATTACATTAAAATAAGAAAATCAGTTCCGGAGAAAACTGGTGAACATCCAATGTCTAATTTCAAACGCTCATAGAAGATTTTGTTTTTCGGTGTTACCAGTGAAACATTTTTATGTCTTTTGAAAGGTAGAAAAAAACATATAGATAATATTGTGTTTGAAATTTTATCAAATAATTCGATTTAAATAGAAACATTTTGGTATGAATTAGTCGATAGATTGTAGAAAAAGACTGCGATAATGGAGTATCGTGAGTCATATATACGTACGAATTTTGTCAAAATTTAAACTTTAACGCTTATAAAAAAAACTATTAGAGACATAAGCTCAACTTTTTTTTTAATTTTCACGTATAAAAAGTTATGAAGAACATTGTATTACATTTTCAAGTTTTTTGAACGACTGAAAAAATTTTTATCGGCAATTTTTAAAAAAAAATTTAAAACAATCGAAAATTAATTATGTTTGTAATAAGCTATATAAATAGCACAAAAAAATCAAAACATATTGAAAATTGTATCTTGTATATAAATTGCTTATATAAATATTTTGTGAAATTTTCATGTATTTACGGTCATTATTTCTTCTGTTACACCAAAAATAAAAATCAATTTTTTCGAAAATTTGTTTCGCGTAAAAATTCCCGTCTTTTCCTTAATTTTTTTGTTGTTTTTCCCTACGCGTTTAAAAAACTATTGAGAATTTTTTTTTCTTTCAATCCCCCAAAGTACCAACTACATTCACTTTCCTATCAGAAAAGTTTTTTTACTAAATGAAAAAATAAATTCTACTTTTCAGTCTTAGAATGCAAAAAAAGGTGGACCAGTCTTCAAGACCAATTTCGGCGAAATGTGTTAAAGAAAAAAACAGTAAGTGGTCAGAGTGCAGACACCCGTGTGAAATGGAGATATGAAGACACATTATCTTTTTTACTACCACACATGAGAGAGAGGGCTCAAAAATCAAATTTAGCTCCCGAAAATAATTCAACAGATTCGATCAACAACGAAACTTTTACACAAGATGACGAAATAAATCTATCTTATGGAAATTCAGATGAGTTAAAAGTCCCAAATAATAATTCTGCACATTCGAACACATTTCCCTCATCAGCTTCTTCAACTGCAGCCACAACGCCTGTTTCCAGTACACCCCAATATGAAGACAGCATTCCGAGTAATAACAGAAAAACTAGTAAAACACTTCAACAGCCGACGACTGCTCAAGTTCTGGAAAAATATTTAGCTTCAAAAAAAGCCAAATTAGAATCACCTAGTGATCATATTGGGGCATTTTTTGTGGCTATGGAAGCAACCACTAGGAGACTGCCTCCAATTCTTCAAATTGAAGCGAAGGCGAAAATAAGTGCGTTACTCTCTGATTTGGAGATGAAAGCTTATCTTTCTAGTGAAAATAATAAATTTATTGCTTCACCACTTCAAAACACCTCTACCAACGAGTATCAATTAAGTACTACGCCAACTGCCTCTCCCAGTAAACCAGTTGATTTTTCCAATCATGGAAATCTTGTTAATTATGAAAACGTAACTGGATATTCAACAGCCTCATCGATAACAGAAAATCCTATGAGTCGCAATGAAGAGTTTTTTGAAGTTGGAAGCGTAGATAATAATTACTACAACCTCTAAAATGTCAAATTTTAGATTTTTATAAATATTTCATTTTAGGTATTTTTCATAATTAAAAATTTCTCATCATCATATTAATTGTTTAAATAACTACATTTACATTTATATTGTATAAATAATTAATATACTTATAAATTGTATACATGTTTTCTATTTACTAAATATTTTAGTTATGTTTCATAATTTTTAAAATAAATAAATTCTTTACAGGTTATATTACAAAAAAAATGTATAGTAATTTTGAACACCTATCTTAATATATAATAGTGCTTAACATTGTTTAATAAATAGTAATAATATTAATTGCTTTTGTTTAATAAATTAAAACTATGTTTACTTACTTTAGGGTGATTGCTAATCTTTCATCCGGAGGAATACAACGTCTGAAATTCGTATCTTGCTTTTGTAGTTGCGGCAGCATGTTAAGCAGTTCAAAAAATTTTTGCGAACTCATCCGGAAATATTTAAAAAAATTGGCTTCATCCTGAAGAAGGTCTGGAAATAATGTATGAAATTCTCCGTGCTCATCTCTTTTT
>CM040630.1:11751005-11765613 GCA_022818045.1 Neotoxoptera formosana | reverse complement strand
GAACTCGTCTTGACATAACAGGTACACAAAATCTGTACCACTATTTACATCTCAAATATTAAGTAATTAATCACGATTCAAGGGCTCGTATCGGTATAACAATTGATGATTTTAATTTCTAACTCGATTTCTCGTTAAGACCATAATATCCTACATACAATATAACTATGTAGGTCCATAGGTTCGTGAACACTGTTACAGAATAAAAGCTGCTAAGTTTAAAATAAATGTTTGTGTATTGATAGCTATTAAAAACCAAGTACGTTAAAATTATACTTTTGTTATGAATATATAACATTAAAAAGTCTATTTTGTTTATAAACTTAAAGCTAAATTAGTTCTAAGTATCTTAAAGTTTAAATATACTTACTTAAATTATTAATAGTTTATAGATTGAATATTTGAAGTAGAAAATACAGCAATGCACTTCCTATGTGAAATGAAAGAATTGCAGGTGTGTTCTGCACTCGTATTCTACATAAAAAAATAAAAATATATTACATTTAGCTTAGTGTAAGTTATTAACAAAATATGTAAAATTGTAATAATTGTAAAATTGAATGTTGGAAGTAAAATTTTAAATGACCGATACTCAAAAATGTATATTATTGGTATTTGGTGTGGATAAAATTATATTATTCAAAATAATTTAATAATATCGACCACTTTTTTGTTTTTAGATTTTAAATTTTAAATAATCTTTTTGAAATGTTTTTAACTTGATTGGACGTTTGAAAAAAAATGTAAATTAACTTATGATGTTTAATTTATACCAAAACATTTTTAACTATAGATCACATAGCTACAAGAGATTAAAAATATAAATAAAAATAATAACTAACCTCGAAAAAAGTGTTGTAGCAATTTTTACTGGGATTAGAACTAATACTTTTTGCTTTTCCGGTGTCCTAGTATTTAAAATGATCTCCAACCGTCCAAACAATTTGTATTGTTCAAGAATTTCGAGAATTTAACAGTAAATTTAACACACGATAGTTTTTAGAACCCAATGAAATTATATTTAAAAGCTAACTTTTTGTATTTTACTAAGTATTAGAACCAGGGATATCCTACTCCCAATACCTATAGTAAAATACTTTTATTATTATAAGATTTATTAAGATTTATTTAACCGAAATTCAAGTGAAAAGTGTTTGTTAAATTATTATTATTATTTAATTATTATTATTTTTTAAATTGTTTCGCCTCACCACCAGGGAAACCGATACGAATGTGTCGCGATGTGGAGAGAAGACGATATCCGGCTTCTCTCTTAGAGGAGGGGTCAAAGTTCTCCATTCAATTATGTCTTGCCCCTGGCTCAGCGACCACAACCGCTGGTAAACAACCTAGTCGGAGGGTTACGCTGCAATTAACTGACGCGTGCATAGCTACGTCGTGGCACTCGCTGGCGGCCGAAGGTTTGCGGACCACTACGCAGTTGACCATCGTTGTCTTAACTCCACAAGCATATAGCTAGCTTTGCTCTGACTACAACGGCTTTTACGACAACGCGAAAGACGTCCGACGCCGCCAATGCATTATCAAAGGCTTCGAGTGGATGAAATTCATCTTCGCCCTTGGTCTTTGAAACACTGGTCAGCCGTCAGCCTCGAACCAGCAATACGCTAATCAAGGTGACGACAGTTTTACGAACGCCATTGGACGTCTAGGTTGCCGCCAACGGCTGTAAAGGCGCGCGGTTATCTACCACCAGTGCGTTGACTTCTCAATACCAGCTACAAGGCCGATATTGGTTAGTCTACGGTCTTTAGACAGCCCAGATAACGTGGTGCCGCTTGTGGCTATATAAGTAGATTATGCGGCCGAAATTCGACTTCAACATAATCAATAGTCGCACAAGTCCCGTCGCCCTCGACCAGCACGAGCCAGTGAAGGAGACGGCATTTTTCATACCACCCATGCACATACGGACGCAAGTCGACGAGGCCATGAGGTAAGGCTTGAGTGACGAAATAAATCGCCACTGGCCTTGGACGCTGTCGGGCTATTGTCTTCGCCAATGCCGTTCGAGTGGCAGTGATGTTTAGAAGCCTACACGTAATATCGTATAGGAACCACCGACGGTGATGCGAGGGCTGTGGCCAAACGAAATCAATCCCCGACCACAGGCCCTTCACGCCGCCGGGTCCATCACCCCCACCCTCACAGCGTCTAAACTATCCTCGGTATCACTACACTGGTGCCATTGCTGTCGTCGTCACTCACCGGTGAGTGGTTATTAAGGGCCAAAAAAGGTAGTCGTCGACTGTATCTGAAAATAAAATAAATTAAAAAACTTTTTAGTATTAAGAATCGACACTTATCACGTTTATATACATATGTAAATTAAATACAAAATAATAATTGTTTTGTGAAGAACCTTTTATATATTAAACCTTCAATGTGGTTATAATAGCTACAATACACAATTACGATGCAATATGGTAATATACCAATATAATAAAATAACAGTATGCAGTGAATTTACAAACATGGCTTATGTAACCATGTACCTATATAAATATATTGTATGTGGAGTTTATAAATCTCTATGCTTAAGTATCTGAAAAAACACCAAACAGGAATAATATTAATAATATATCATAATATACACTTATGAAAGTAATAAGTTATCAATGTTGTCATAAAGACTCACGGCCATAATTTTTCTCACAAACATATGCAATTGTGTCGTCGGGAAACTATCAAACGCCTTCATCACCTTAGTGTTGTCATGGAATTCTCGCTAATCTGTGAAATTTCAAGTATAACTTATTAAGACCTCAACTATAGACAGTAATTAACTCCATTGTTACCATTGATGTTCATTACAACGACGATGATGACTCTATGGGTGGTGGTTGAAATTAACACTCATCGGCCACCGTTTACAAATCTACCGTGGTCGTCCTATGGTGGCACTGCAGGTGTGTTTAAGCAAATACATAAACGAATAATCAATCAATTGTATAGTGACATAGTGACATAGTGCTCTTTGTATAGAATATTGAACGGAACTGTATGATAATAGTATAACTCACCGAATTGAACAGATTTATACGATGCGTATATGCTGCATTTGGGGAGGTTCTGATCGTAACTGTCTATCAAAGCAATCGAGAACTATTCTTAGTAAAGGGTTTAGCATCATTGGTTGTTTGGCTCATCAAGTTGCACCAAATATCTATTTAAATTATAACTAATATTAATTATTGAATGTCGAATTAAAATTACAGTTGGAAAAGTATTAATAATAGATACACGTACCATCAAGAAATAATTGTTATCCGCCGCAGTCACTGTTACTGTTGTGAATGTTAAGCCTCCGTTAGGTGGTCAGCGGTAGTCGGCGGCAGTAAATCCAAATTATGCCAAAGTGGCCACTGTTCAGTGTATTTGTTTGATGAAGGTGGTGCTTTCATGAATGAAATCATACAATAAATTAACAAACAAAGTTAATTTTGGTGGTAGACATGTCCCTACTATAAATTTACCTTTATTATCGTTGAATGTCTGTTTGTTAGCCACCAGCCCTTTCCGTCATCTGTAATTGATACTAGCTACTCAATTATTGCAGCTATGTAATTTGAGTGTTTTTTCTAGTGATCTCCGAGATGTCGTTTGTACAAGTAACCAAAATATTAACAATAAAAAATGAATATTAGTCACTAATAAGTTATAGTATTTTCTACGTTAATCAAATATGTACCTCCTCGTGCAGCGTACGTTTCCTCCAGGTATCTTTCCCAAGTTAATTTTGTTAGATGACTTGTTGCAAATACATATTCTGTTAAACTAGAAAATATTATTCATTGTTATACAACATGTAATGTCATTATTTTTGATAAGAAAACAGTATAAACAAAACATTAGACACTTTTTGTGATGTCAATATCATACCTAAGAGTATTATTGAAAATGCAAAAACTTACCAAACATGTTACTCTTTTTTGAAGGTTTAATGAATTAAAAAAAAATGGTATTTATAAAATATTCTTAGTGAGAATACGGATATAATTCACTTCTATAGTAATACTTACATAGCATATCAATAACATGAAAAACCGATAAATACTTTGATCCATTTGACATCAGATGCACCTACCATGATTTGTCTAAACTATGTTTATGATTTAAATTGTTTTTTAAGTTAATTAGGACAGACAATAGACATTTTCATAAAAACAAAAAAACTCAAGTTACGAATACGATAAAATACAAATAAAGTATATTGTTACGAATAATAATAATAAAATAGTACATCTTTTAACAATATCAATGAGTAAACAAGCACTTACAGAAACATTTATAAACTAAAATCGAATAAAATACAAAACCATTGTGGTATAAGTATGAACAATTTTAAACAATATTTGTAGTTAATCATATAAAACTTAGTCAAATATAACAATTAATAACTTTATAAAAAAGTTAAATGTTTTTCGTGTACAAAGTTGGTCCTCATATACCTAAGTACAACATTTTACAAAATAACGAAATTAGAATGATTATTAAGTGAACACAAGCCAAGGCGGTGTGTTATCTCGGTAACATATCACATGTATTACAATAAACTATTGAAACAAAATTTTAAATAGTAAAGACATGATTTTAAAGCTAAAAAATATAGGTACCATAGGTATTATACAAATTATAAAACAATATTTTTTAGGATGTCTTTACATTATTTTACCTACTTATATTGATTTTAGTATCTGAAAACAGGGAAAACTTTTCAATTTTTTTATTATCATTTTCTACTAGTTATGTTATTGAGATTACAAAAAATCAGGGTTTTAACAATATTAAACAGTACCAACACCAACACCTCCGATCAGTAGTAAATGTAAGTGGCAAATTCAATTTTAAAAGGAGACGTTGCGATTTCATGCGAGAGCAAATAAACACACAGATGTGAGTAAAATTAAGAAAAGGATCTATTTTTATATGGGTGGTGGTTATTTATAACAAATCTAATGATACAATCACTACCTACATCACAAGACAGTTAATACAATTTAACATCTAAAAAACGAGTATAAATACTTACAAGTAGTCTCACGTTCAATATCATAATGTATTTAGTCAAAAACCAATGCGTAGGATTCTCAAAATATTTAAACAATTAAACATCTTGACAAATTTTATTTTCACTTACTTGCTATTATCAAGATTCTACAGAATTTAACTACTTTAATAATAATCTTACCTGTGAGTCCTCTACGATATGTATTCTACCGTGATTAGCATCACAGACAATCTGTTAGTACTCGGCACAGTTCACATTTACATATACAAAGCGAGAACCATGCCGTGGACGCAAGGTTCTTACGGGTAAATGCAGTGTAGTAATAAACAAGTGATCTAAGCTGTGGTGCAAGGGTCTTTCTCAAGCCATTGTGTATAAGGCGGCGAATTGGTTGGATATTATGATTGGTGGTGTGGTGACTGGTGATGTACTTAATAAAATACAGGTATACATGCGTATAGAATTATTTACGTTGAAGTGTAAATTATGTGCCTGTTGATTCCAGACCTTGAGCAGCGAAAACTTTACTCCCTTGTTCGTAGATATTGAATTTCAGAGCCCGTCTACTGAAAAACCAAAAATGAGTATATAATGTATTTATTAGAATATATAAAATAAATAACATTATTAAAACCTAATATAAGTATAACCTCACCAAATTCTTCGGACAACCGTAATGAACGTTTCTCATCTCCATATCTGGCAATGATTGTTCAAGTGATAGTGAGAATAGTGGTCTTCAGAAGGGAATGTAGTTGTTGGTCATTAGGAGTCATGCGTTTCTTTTAGTTGCCATGAAATCAACCATTGTAAGGATCACTATGATGTTTTGATGGAAGCTGTTATTTTTAAAACTATGGCCGAGGTTTAGTTACAGTTTCTAATCAGCATATGAATTCAATGATGCATGTTTATTCGTCCAGTTTTCACACCCAGGCAGTCAGAAAAAATTAGTCTTCAACAGGTTGATAAAATGTTTTTCGTGATCAACCTAAGCGTTTATATTAGGAGTATCCTTCTCGGAAATATGATTTTGAAATCAATGTCCTGGTGTATTTCATTTATAATTGCAGCTAAAATCCATTTTGACACAATTTTTTCTTCTTAAATTTTAACGTTCATTATTCTTAATTTTTTTTTTTTATTTAATACATTGAATGTCCATTTTATTTATATAAACATATATACATATTACTTATAAATTGTAAAAGTTTAATCGATAAACTAATTAGGTACTCGCTGTCCGCGATCAGTTCTTCTTGCTCCATAATTTGGACAGAATTTGTCCCCCATAACATTTTTAATATAGATTTATGGTCGACGAGTAAGTAGTGAGTTTAATGCCATCACCAGGGCACAATTGATGATTTTTTAACGAATTCGTCAAATTAAAATACTATTTTTTCATCGCATTTCTTATCGTTGAATTCAGTTTTGTTATAATGTGGTTTAATGTGTCTTATAGTTAATCAAATGTGAGGAGAGGTAATCCCGTAATTGTTTTATTTGATGACAATGGCTCTCCAGAAGTTTTGGCATTCACATGTAGGACGTCTACTCACCAACCCAAAAAAAAAAAAACGAGCAATTGTATATTTTATTAAATTAATTTACTTTTTGTAAATCAATGTCTGTGCAAAAATGTTTTTAACAAATTTAAGTTAGCTCACCTTCTAGCACTGTCCACCACGGACAGGCCACTGCAGTAAATGCGACGCTCAACGCAGGTGGTGGTGGAGGGGGTTCAAGTGGTTGAGGTCGGAATTGTTGTAACGGTATTGGCCGATGGAATTGCTGTGAGTGGCCAACGAGTTGCTGTTTTTGTTGATGATGCAGTAGACGGTTCGTAAAGACAGGTGTCGGTGACTGTGCATCACAAAAACGTAAGTAATTATCGTGTATTACCCTCGCCGGTGTAGCTACTGTTGAACCTGTAACATATGAACAAAATCATATTTTTAACTGACGATATAATATTTATTATCTAAACTGGTTATTATAATTTATCCTTACAGTTTTTATGTGGTTGTTTGCGTCTTATGTCAGTGGCCATAATCTCAGTCGTCCATTCAACCATATCATCGTCATCGGGTTCTGCTGACGAGTCACTCTCACAGTCATACCTGTCCCAATCAGCTACTGGATCACCGGCGTTTCCTCGTTGAGACCATTCTCGATCAGGGTCTTGGCCAAATGCCGCGGCAGCAGCAAGCACACCGATAAATTCGCCATCGCTGTCTTGTTCATCAGAATTTGAATCGCCATGATCTGAGTTTGATCCCGAACCCGAGCCGTCACTATTTTCGTCATCGGTGATGGTCCAGCCATTTCCGCCAGCACTGGAACTTCGACGACGATCCATGGTTATGATAGGCTTTCCACTAGGTTTTCGTTTCATATTCCTATAACGCCTTCTACGCCGCTTGTTTTTAGTTCGTGTCCACCAGCCACTAGGACTCTTGTGCACGTACTGCACAAAACCTGATACGGCCGCTTCGGCAGCACAATAATAAGGTATAGGTGGCGGTGGTAGCAGTTGAGGTTTTTGCTGATTTCGATTTTGTTGAGCGAGGCCACCACCACACTGATCCAACCCATCGCTCTCGGACCAGGCTCGATGTGGATGTTGCATTCTTCCCAGTCTTCCTGGCGTCGACGCTACCGACGATAATCCCTTTACACTCCCATAACTATTCGGTTGCTGCTGTAACCGGTGTTGGTAGTCATGCTGTTGTTTCCGCCAACTCTTCTTTCCATACGTGCTGTTATAATTATTGATCTCGTGTTGTTGTTGATAGTTCTGGTGATGTTGCTCTGGACCACGGTCATCGTCATCCAGTTGATCGTAAACAGATGTCGAGCATGGGTCACTGAGCCGTCTCTGTTGTATGCGTAATCGAAACAAATAATATGAATCAATAAAAGTAATAATGTAGAAAAATAAATACGATTTCACTATCAATAATTTAAGGAAATTATCTATATTTTAAAAATGTTTAAACACAGACATAATTTAATTATCGATTCACAAGAATTCTATAGTATAAAAAACAATCATTTATGTTTGTTTGTTAAATGTTTTGTATGTATATCATCAACTATGTTTTAAATATGCTGGCCTAATCCACACAAGTTAACTAATGGACGCTTGAATATGAAAATTAAAAATACAAATGCATAGAAGTAGTAAAATCATTAAAAAAGATCAGTATACTATAGTAAATACATGGCTTTATTTTAAAACGTATAGCTCAGCCACATGACATTGCACGTTTAATGTACAAGTTTAGGCTCGTACTTAATTAAGGATTAATTAATATTTGATTAATTTTTATATTTTATAGGTCCACGTTTTTATAGATTTTTTATAAGTGGTTATGAATTATCTTGAAGATATATCACGTCCTAAAATCATATCACCAAATATAGGTTTTTTTCGCGGTGTCTGTGTTACGAACGATTTTATTATACCAATATTATTATTATAGCTGTAGTGGAACTTGTCAAAGATGGCTCCCATTTATTAAGGAAGTATAAACTAATTGTCCCAGTAAATCTGGCATACTATTATTGACCATTTTCAATCCCGACAACTAACCGGAAATTACGAAAACGAAACCCGTTTCTCAGTTCTAATAGATTCCATCACCACCGAACAAGTTCTACTGTGTCAACAAAGGATGTATTACCGGCCTGCCGCCCCGGCGACGTTGACGCTCGAGCTGTTGCTGCTGTTGCTGTTGATAATAATACGACGGAGTCTGAGGCGTCTGCTGCTCGCTGCTGGCCGCCGTCTCGTAGTCCCACCCGTAATCATAATAGTCGCCGGGTTCAGAAGCCGTGGCCGTCCCGGTGTAGGAATCGAGCTGCTGTTGCTGGTAACCGACCGCCGAAGTGTTTTCATTACCGGGGTCATAACACGCGCCGCTGGCATTAAAATCTTGGTCGTGATCGTATCCGGCGTCACCACAGTCGTCCTCTCCGACACCACTGCAGTACTGTTGGTGATGGAGGTGGTGATGGTGATGATGGTGGTGGTGGTGGACGTGGTATTCGGAATTATTACCATCGACACCCGAGGTGACTGTATCCATTCGCTGTATGGGTGCTGTTAAATAATTAATTTTATAAAATTCGCTCGATAAGCAGAAATGATGTGTTTATGCTACCGTCCATAAGAATAATCTAATTATTATTATTATTATAATCATTATTGTAGCAATAAGCTTTAAACGGAACTACTGCCTTATATTATAACACTTGCGATCGGTTTATTCGACACGATGCCATGATATGGATGAAGTAGAGAGTAGTGTATAAATAAATAAAATACAATTTACAAATATTTATGAATCTATACTAACCTATCTAATAATGTAATAAATCTATCCAGTAACTATCTAATAATGAATGATTAAACGTGTAGAATTATAAATAGCTTATTGATATTTACAACAAAAATGTCATAGCTGGACATATTTTATTATATGGAAATTATTTTCCAATAAATATTTCTGACCAAATGAAGCAAGAACTGCTAAAACCCGTGCTTACGACCAAAATAAAAAATACTATTAATGATCTGCCTATGCCAATCACAAAATATTTTATATAATTATAGTACCGTGGCTTGTGGTACATGGTGGCAGCTGGAAAATGGTGCACGTCATGATTGTGCACGGATAATGTATTGGAGTATGGGATGACATTTTTTGTTATTAAAGATAAAAGTCCTACATTTTGTGAGAACAAGCTGCAGTAATGATGATAATCCGAGGAAACTGAAATTAAATCGCGTGACACTTCTATATTAATTGTTTCTATACTACCTACTATATTATACGCTACGACACTTTACATTGGCGAAACACTAAGTCTACCTAACTACAATATATACATTACACAGAGATACTCACTGTGGTATACATATTATTTAGATTTTGGGTTATGGGTTATGGCTCCGCTGATCGCCACCGTCAGATCACAAAACATATCGTCGTCTTCCGTGCAGGTTTTCTCTCGCCCGAACACTATTTCCATAGATAATTGTGATCTATCGGCAGTGACTGCTCGTAATATTTCTACTCGTACTCGAAACCCTACTAGGTACCCTGATGTTAAATTTCAATACGGCGCATATTACTATAAAATATACACGTGGGACTTTGAAAAAAAAACTTTACTTTGTAAAAATAACTCGCATAGAATATTACACCAATACATTCGCAGTGGCGCAGCGAACTTTAAATCATATTAAAGCGAACAAGTTGTATATGATTTGTCTATGTTTAATTGTATAGTCATAGCTGTATATAAGTTTAATAATACGTCCTTTCTATAATTATTGATAATTCACAAAAATAAAAATACATATTTGACCCACCACCCACCCACCAAAATCTAGAAGCAATCGCTTTTGAAACACATGGTTTGTTACGGTAGAGTGTCATGTGATCGAATGCCGTATGTACGATTGTCATGTGTACGAAAGATTTTCTGTTCGAAAAACTATATGTTCGAAAGGTCGTATGTACGAAATTATCGATACACGAATTTAAACATAAATAACATTAATCGCGTTTTCAATATATAGGATTTCACACAATTTTATCTCTATTGATTGTACGTGTTATAGATATTATTGAAGTTTTTTTTTGTGTCCGTCATCCATCAGTACCGTTTGATACATCGTTCCAAAAATATCGAACATAATTTTGATTGAAATTTGTCTTAAAATAATTTTTTATATAATTTGTATAAGTGATTTTCTATTTTTAAATGGCAAGTTTAAAGACGTTTAAAAGTATACACGATAAGGACATGTTATTTGTAAATAATTATGAGCTCATGTTTGATAAGAAACGACTACGAATACGTGATCAAAATGATATATATTATTGGAAATGTACAATACGATGTGGAGCAACATTTCGAAGAATATTTGAGCATGGTGAACATAAAAGAGACAATTGTTTTATTATTAATGATCATTCTCGAGCACCATATACAATTAAGCATCATTATAAAATTCTAAGAAATAAAATTAAAAAATGTGCTCAAACATCACAAGATTAATAATAAATTTATGATTTTTACAACGGTTCAGAATTGTATATACTTGAGGGAATCAAATTTTTGGCTTGCTGATGGAACATTCAAGGCTTGTTCTGGTATTTTTAACCAGATATTTACAATTCATGGGTCAATTTCACGAGGTATTGATGACAACATTTGTGTGCCTTTGGTATACGTACTGATGACCAACCAAACTGAAGATGATTATAAAACAGTGCTAAATATGTTTAAAAATTTTGCGATTGAAAATAATATTAATTTCGAAAGTAATAAGGAACTTGAAATAATAACGGACTTTGAAAAAGCTTCAATCAAGGCGATCAATGACGTCTTTCCATTTGTAACCCATTCTGCTTGTTTTTTTCACTTTTGCCAAAATATCTGACACCATATTCAAAAAGAAGGGCTATCTACAAAGTATATGGATGACCCGGAATTTAATTTGATTAGTCGGGATTGACCTGCTCTTTATTTTCTTTCAGTAAATAAAGTACGTATTAAAAAGAAATTAAATATTACAGACTCATGCAATACTATTATTGTTAGTGAAATCGTGAAATATTAAAAATTAAAAATATATTATTATATTTTTAAGTACCTAATCGAAGGTTGGGAAATTGTGAAATTATTATTTAACGACAACGAAAGAGAACAATCACTTTTAGAATATTTCGAAAATAATTTATCGTTTATCGTTTAATTAGGTTTAATACGTGTAAAGACAGCTATACGTATTGTATCGGTGGCAATAACATGATCGATAACGTTTGTAGTTTGTACAGTTTACATATCGACTTATAGAAAAAGGTTAATTTTACCGCAGTTTACCAATTTACCATCTCCCTAATTTCGTACATACATATCTTTCGTACACTTGACTTTCGAACTTATGGCATTCGAACACATGATTTTCGAACACATGACCCCTTACCGTTTGCTACACCACTGTACATTCGTATACATAATATACATATTCGCATAATCCTAACATAATTCATTAACTCAATATATACCTACACAAAATATATTTCTTTTCTGTTAATTATATAACTAAAAATTGCATGAAAAAAATATATCGTCCGTTTAATGGACACGTTGGTGAAGAAACAATACTTTTTGTAAGTAAATAAGCCGATTTTTACACAAATGTAAATAGAGGACAGAATATTATTAAAATAATATACAAGACAATATTATCGTACTTTGAATGGCTAAACGCGAATATATTATGACGTATTGAATTATAAATAATATGTTTTGTGAAGATAGTTTAGCGACGCCAATATAACGTGTAATTTTGGCATTTTTTCTGTATAGGCTGTAGGTCAAAAAATAATAACGTAATGAAACGAATAAAATATATAAACACAATTCGACACTTGTAATATTATATATATACATACATTTTGACCCTACGTTACCTACGAAAATATGGTATTAAAAATACAGCATTTGTCAATAAATATTTTTTATGAAAATAAAATAAATCATATAGGTATAGATATATTAATTAAAAACAACTTTAGAATATTATTTTAATTTTATTTTAGGAAGTTGTGTTACTCAATTTTATTGGTCAATATATTATATTATGTTAATGCACCTACTATTATATCCCTATACATATTATTAATGTATACTGTATAGCAAATACAGTGTAACTATCTCAATAGTATATATAAGAATCTCGATTAAATATTTATTATTTTTTAGTGTTATTCAATTAGTTAAAACACCAAATTTAAGAATACCTATATTCTAAGAAATACTGAAATGCATTTCCCACGTGTATATAAATAATAATGTATAAAAAACATCAATGCATTGGTACCGGATTAAATCAATCGTGCGCGTGTCATTCATTACATTGTGTTGTAATTTTAATATGTTTAATATGTTTGTTTAATAATGTGTCTTATTTTTACTGAACTGTGGGAGCAAAGTACGTACTGGGATGATAACATTTCACTTGGAAAATATATTACGTAGTACAATATTATCCAACGTGAAAAACGCTGTACAAAAATAGAGGGATACACTAAAGTTTGCCTGGAAAAATTATTTACAAAAATAACGTGCAAAAAAATGTAACTAAAATACTATACAAATGCAAAAAGCTACTTACAAAAATAAATTGATAACAAAAACATGTGGGGTAAAAAATTGGGTATGGTTGAGTATAATGGATTAATCTCATCCTTTAGGTGTAACAAATTGCTATAATACTGCAGTAATACGAGTATATTTGGTATACTAAGACAGTCGGTTGAGGTATTATACATTTATACATGTCACGACCAAAAGATCTAAAGAATTCAAACCAGTTGTTAAAGACCATATTCCATATTTAGAATTATCAGTAGAATGAAATGAAAATCAGTATTTTTTTAATGAATTCCTTTATTATTAGTTTAAATTAATAATCTAACTTGTGAGTAACTATATGAACAGTTAGACGTTAGTAATTAATGGTATTTTTTTAATAAGCGTATAATCTTATTCGAAATTCGGAAGAAAAAAAATATCGACTTTGATGGGTAGTTTTAGGTTATCTCCTATTCGTCTACTATCCTTACAAATCAGGAATAATTTTGGATTAGAATCGCTAGTTTTCAGAGATTTTTTTTTTTTTTGATTGTCGTATAACAAAACAATCACGATAACAATAACAATGATGATAATAATAATAATCGCACAAACACGGACTTAACACCCTAATGGGTTTTTTAGGTGAAAAAAAAAGCGTTAGTTAAGGTAGGTACTCACCGAGCGTGACGGCCATCTGAGCCAGACCCTTCGTGTAGTCGTAGGGGTCGTCCCCGTCGCTGACGTCTCCGAAGTCGAAGTCTTCGCCGTCGCGGCCTTCGTCGTCCGACGACAATTCGCCGCCGCTGTCGTCGTGTTCGCAGGTCGGCCGGCAACCGCGCACGGTCACGTACTCGACTCGATCGGCGTCGGCCACGGTGGCGCTCGCGGACGAGGCCGAGCCGTAATAGTTTTCGTAGTCTCCGCAGTCCGACGACGGGGCAGAGTCTTTGCCGCCCACGAACAGCGCCGTCAGCGACGCGGACAGGGCGGCGCCCAGCGACGATTTCTTGCCTCCGCCGCCGCGTTTCCGTTGCTGTTGCCGCCGCCGTTTCCTCTTCTGGCGTTCTGCGTCGCGGTACAAGCTCATCTGTAAACGGTGGGCCGCGGTCATTGAGTGCCAAACACAGGTGTCGTTACGTGACAACGTATCGAACTCAATATAGTGATTCGAGGGCGAGTGATATCAAAATCGGAAATAAGTCGGTAACCAAGACCGGTGTTGGAAAAAATAAAAAAATGAACGAAAGAAACGTATTTTTAAATCTGAACCACTTATTTGGAGAAATGGCGTAATAGTCACAAAATATTAGAAATTAAGGTCGAATGCGTTCTCTATAAACAGATGCATCATGTTGTGTGAATGTTTAAAAAAAATGATTTAATTTCAAGATGGTGGCACCACTGTAAATAATT
>CM040630.1:10964216-11139127 GCA_022818045.1 Neotoxoptera formosana | reverse complement strand
GCACGGTGCTTTAACAGACCGTTACACGGTTGTACAATGGGCAAATACCCAATAAAACCTCCGTAAAATATTTTACTATGACCCAGTGTTTGAACTGACAGTTGCACTCGGAGTGCACGGTGCTACCCATGTAAAAATTTGGTATTCAAAATGACTTAAAACACGGTGTGGAGACAGTAACTACACTGTGTTCTACACAATTGATTTATTGATGATTTGACACAATCATAACACAGTAATTGCTACTCGGGTACTAAAATAAATTATAATTTATAACCCTGGAATTTTAGGTTTTTCCCGTTATTTCAATTACTGGTATGCATATATTTATGTATAGATTATCAGCCAGTCAAGTTGAGTTTTAAATGTAGTATTTCGCCGGGTACCGAGTAAGGGCCGGGTAAAAATCTAGATATTAGGCCGGGTACCGAGTAAGGCCGAGTCTTAAATATGATATCGAGTACCCGGCCATCGAGTAAATGCCGGGTACCCGGAACATCTCTACTAGAAAGTTGAAAAATAACTGTATCTGACTGTATATTCTAGAACTGTAAAAATGTTATTTTGTATTTTTTTGCATAAATATTTACCAAAGCAATGGTATAAGAGGATTTAATAATTTTCTTTTTTTATTCCTTATTAAAGTATTTGTTTTATTTGTTGAATATATTTTTAAACATTTACCATTCTTTGATTAATGTTTGAATTTAATGTCTGTAATCGAAAAATTAAGCTTAGATAATAATTTAGTTTAATTATTATTTATGGAAGAAATTAATAAAATATATAAATGCATATATTTTGGGTAAGAGCATATTTTGCATATTCCCTATTGAAATAAAATAGGAGCATAACAAGTACATATTTAAAAGTTTTTACGTCGGGTCTCGGGGTGGAGGCATTGAACTCTGGTCTCTACAATATTATGATTTATGCGATAAAACTGAACACACAGAGTTCAATGGTTGGAGGTAGTCTGTTGGGCGTCTGTCGGATGTCCGATAGAAAGCAGCTATTATCACGATGACACGAATTAGTGTAAGCCGAGTGAATACTACCGTATCTACCGCAGAATAACATACGGATTATTTGTTCTGCGATTGTACCGTGCGCGCATGAGCAATAGAAAAAAAAAAATTTATGTCGAATTTTCACTACCGCGCGTTATCGCAGTGATAACGCGATCGGCTAATCGATGTGGTAACGGCGGCCGCCGAACGAGTTGCAACCGTGGTGGTGTTAATCCGCCGCCGCCGTCGTCGTCGTCGACATCGCAAGTGGTTTTCTAGTCGTCTATTGTACGAATCTACGATAATAATTATCGCGACGCGTCTGACACTCGTTTCGCGTCGCCCCGTTACCGATAACCAACCGTTCGGTCGTATCTCAGCGATCGTCGTTCGCCGTTCGCCGTTCGTGTGGCGGTCGGTCGGTCGGTCGGTCGGTCGCTTTCCACCGCGGTATCCGCGACCACCGGTAATCCAGAAGAGAGACGGGCGCGGCCATTCTGTTTACTGTCGGTAAGTAGGCGAGTGCGCTCGATCGTCGCAATTACAATATAATATTGTGGTGAATATAATTCTTACGAAGGTCCTGGTCGCCGCCGTTGTGTACGCGACCGACATTGATATTGTTGAAGTAGGGCGACTGAAGTGACTAGGTACTCGGTACCGATGCACTCGTGGTGACGAGTCTTTTGTGTTCGAGGATGTAATAACAACACCGTCATAATAGTAGAATTTTCAAAACACTGTTCCAGGACGACAGCGATCAAGAGGGTGGTGACTGTCGATGCGTGTGTAGCGAGTAACTTCTGCTGCTGCTATTGATTTCGATGAATTTTCATTGTCGACACAGGTGCAGTTTATTACTAATACTTTTACCGAGAGTATAATCACAGTTACAGGTGCCGAGAGCACCGCCCACAGAAGGTTTGGCACTGTATGGTTTTTTCATGAAGAATACTTACTGTTAGCAAAACAGTATTTTTTGTCAATCTACACGTAATCGAACTGAAATGGAAGGTGTACCACGATTGTATATGATTGGCTTGCCAGCCAAACGGTGTGTTAAGAACCAGAAACCCGATTTTACAGCAGCCTTAAATCATGTAAATATTTAATTATATACCTAATATAAAAATCAAGACAATTATATGTTATATGTTAAGATACAAATTACACTGTATTTTATGATAAAAAATGTATCAATATTCTAGTAGCATATGAGAGATATTTTTTGTCTAACCTTTGAGTTTAATGCTTTGCTGACATTGATTTATTACATTTTTTCTTACAACTATTCTAGTTAACAATATTTAAAACTTCAATAAGAAACTTAAATGTCAAACTTTAGATTTATATTCTCTGTATTTTTTAAAACTTTTTGGTGTCTGATATTTATGCGAAGCAATAGTATCATGAGTTAATATATACTTACCTTGTCGCTACCTTAAAGTATCCAAAGTTAAAATATGATTAAATCATTCAATTATTGTGAGTAAAAAAGTTGTGGTGTAAATTAATAAATAAATAATCTTTTGTTAGGCAAGATAATTTCAAACAAATCTTTAAACTTTTTTTAAAATTGATTTAGATAAGTATATTTAAGTTAAATTTCACAAATAGTTTAATAGTGTTATTATAGCACTAATACCAATTTAATAGAAATAAGATAAGTTAGGTAATAAAAACTTAAATTAGTTTGTTACATTATTAAAAACTGTAATTAGTAGTTAATTAAAAACTAATATCAACTTAATAATTCCTTAAAGCCTTTAAGTATTTGATATGATCTTAGACTCTAAACTTAATAATCAAAATCTGTTTTCAAAATTAAAATCTGTTCACTAAAATCTAACAGTTTTATCAGGCGGTAGGTTTAAAATGTTTTAATACTAAATTTATGTATGATGACTCCATTCTTTAAGATGACGTCAGTACCCTATTTGTTTTCTTTGACTGACCCACTCGCAATATCGACAATTTATGTTCAATAGATCCAATCTTGTATTGTTAAGATTTAAAATTAGAGTGAATTGTTTAATTATCAAACTTGAAATTAAGATCATTATTTTTGTTTGATCATCAGCTTTTTACAAGCTTTTTAAATTTTTTGTGACACATGGAGCATTTTTAAATTGTAATATTTTACCTTGTAGTTTACGTACACATGACTTGCCTAAAAATTGAAATATTACAAAAAAGCAAACATAGACAAATATAATGTTCTTATTTTTTTTATCAAGAGTATTCACTCTAATATTAGATCTAACCATGCAAGTGTTGTTTCTGCTGAATATAAATTTGATATATTGCCCATTGGTCAGAAAGAATAAAACAAAATATGGTGTGCTTGACCTTCTCTTAACTAAAATAAATTTATTACACTTAGTACTACTTATAAGCTAATGCGTGTATGTATAAATTATAGTTATTATTTTACTTAGCAAATACAAAAATCATATGACCGAGATCCCAGTTTGTATTCTGCCGACGTGGACACATTACTTGGACTCAGACAATCTGCAATAGACGTTGTGATGTCGTCGTCTGTTTGCACTATAGAAGACTGCACAGCACTAAAACGTTACTATGCACATCTTGTTCGATTGACGGATAAGTTTCCTAAACTAATGGAGCAACAAAGTATTGGGCTAAAAGAATCTTCTGATGACATTGAGGTGGCAACGGCTAGGGAACCAAAACCGTTAATATTCAAATGGTGAGTATTCATAAGTTATTATGAGTAATTAAAATTCAATGTATTTTATAATAGTTTAGCAATAGAAATTACTACTGTAATCTTGAGTTTAAGTACTTATTTTGTTTATGATATATAAGTTTATCTTAATGTCTTAATACTTAATGTGGTTTTTTTTAATGTATAGGAAACGAGCTCTTGGTGGCAAAACAAACCTGCAGCACCAAGTGAAAAACGATTTGGATTCCACAGCAGTAGTTGATAGTGGTAACATCGGATATGAGATGAGATCCGTGTTATACAATGTGGGTGCAGCTCATAGCCGGCTGGCTGCAGCACAGGAAAGGTCACCACCATTAGTATCATCCAGTGTACCATCTACGGTTGATGCGGAAATTCCACCAAACGATGCTCTTAAGATAGCATGCACTCACTTGCAGTGTGCTGCATGGGCTTTTCAGGTATTTTCCATGCAATAATCACTTATACTGACATGCCCAAAAGATTTAACTAATCTGTGTGTGTTTTGTGCTAATATACTAATTGTAATTGTATCTGTTTTATTTACAGCAATTGCTTGGTGGTGATGGATCCAATAATGAACAATCCAAGTGGAACCATCGACAGCAGCCACAAGTT
Source organism: Neotoxoptera formosana (assembly GCA_022818045.1). Lineage (NCBI taxonomy): Eukaryota > Metazoa > Arthropoda > Insecta > Hemiptera > Aphididae > Neotoxoptera > Neotoxoptera formosana. The sequence goes on along the minus strand of CM040630.1, from coordinate 11,134,786 downwards.
ACAAGCCGCGCAGTTCTTGAATTTGCATACAATGTGACACTAGCACAAGCACAAGAATGTATACTGGAGAAAAGCATGATGGATGGCCGAAAATCTCTTATAATAGGTATTAACAATGATAATGTACACATAAATTCTATCTTAATAAATACAATTGAAGTGTGCCAGCACAACAATGTTCAAGAAGCTGTTTATAGCAAATATGTTATTTAAATGGTTAGGCTGCTGCATAGTGTTTGTATAATTTAATTATATGTTTGTTTATGTATCAGTGGATTTTCTATCATTCTCAAATATTAATCAAGGTACCTAACCTATTCATTTACCAAAAAAATCCACAAGTAAATAAAATAATTTTTAAAAATAAACATTAGGTCGTAATGATTTTTTATCTGCCGTATCAATTAATTATAAAGAATATATAAAAAAATGAATACAATTTTTAAACCAACAAATATTATTTTTATTATTGCTCAAAATCTAAAAATGTTCTGAATAATTTGAAAAAAAGCAAATCATTATTTAAAATTAACTTTTCAAACAATTATTGCATTAACTTAACTACAAAAGTTAGCCAATTACCAATCTAAAAACTGCAATGTAGCTCCCTCTTAACTAAAATAGAGCATTTTTTTTTAGTATTTATCATATTAAAACGTTACAATAATATACAATTAAAATTAAACTACATTTTGATTAGTTTGAACCCCAATTAGCATTGCTTGTAATAAGGAAAATGAGTATACTATTAAAAATTTTAATTTTAATTATTTTATTATTAGTATTGAATTTTTGGTATTAATGTTATTAATGTAGCTAAAGTATCAGCTATGATATGTGAGTATTTTGCTGGAGCGGTGGATGCAGTTCAAAGAGTGGAACGTGAGCCATATTGTGTAAGCACCAGCAGGCTTGAGGTGAGTAAAGGCTGTAATATTACACTCAGTTGTCATTCTTAAGTACTGCTTAAGGCTTGAGAGTGTGTCTAATAATTCAACAAACTATTATTTAATGTGTTATAGAAGTGGCGACTATACTCCGAATTCAAATGCCGATATTATGGTGCCGTAACTGCTCTATTCCAGGGCCAACATGTTCAAGATCAGTTGCAGCAAATGGGGACCCGTGTGTCATATTACCGGCGAGCAGTGAACCTGTTGGGCCGGGCTGGTTTGATATCAGAAAGCGGTAGTAAGACAGCAGCTTCTATGTCAAAAGATGATGATTCGGCAGACGATGACTACTATTATTACTTAGAATCAAAGAATGGACGCCCGGGTGCCGGCCGATCTGCAGCTGCCAAAGTAAGATTATACGAGGAGTAAATAATTAGAATGGTAACCAGGTTTTATTAATTTTTATACATTTTAAACTGGTAGAATAGAATCCTACATAATATTTACTTAATATTAACATAGATAAATATCATAACTGTACTTAATAAAAAGAAGAATTTAACAATATCAATTACATATATGTATTGATGTCTTTTTATTTTAGAGTTCACATTTTAGTACATATAAATTTTAATAATAATTAAAAAATAAATAATTATTAATAGTTGTACACTGGTACTAATAGTAAAACATCTTGTCAGATATGTTAAAATAATCCTTCTTTATTCTTCATGTATACACTTAGTGCAAACAGGCAATTGTACTGTTATAACTTATAACTATTATTTAGACTTCTACTGTTGTATATTAGTATCAAACATTAAAAAATACTACTATAATTTTGTACTAAAATAACAATAACAATAATAATAATTATTTTAATTTGTGAAGGAATTAGAAATGAGAAGAGACACTTTGTCGTTTGCAATGGATGTGGCTGCAGCAAAGTGGCGAGCAGCCAAGTCAGAAAATGAGCTAATCTATCATGAACCTGTGGTGCCTGTGCTATCTGATGATGACGATAGTGATTGTTTGGGAAATACCTTATCAAAAACTGGTACTCATCGTCGCCAGTTGGATAAGGTCAAGGGTGCTTCCCTGGTCAAGCCTATACCATTTGGCGTTGATGATCCTGAGCTATTAGCTGTTGTTTTGGTCACCAATAATAATGAATCATCTGGTGTTACTACTACTTCATTATTCAAGGATCTAGTGCCTACAGTTACCCGTCATCGAGCGGCAATGTACCGGTTGGTATCATATTAAGTTAAAAATACTGTTTTTGGTTCATTTTTTCATAAGTTATTTAATACATTGGAGACAAATACCGTTCTAGATACGGCCACAGTTTTAAGATACAGGAGACTGTAGAATTTATAGTTTATACAATGACAATACGTTGCTGACAAACACCGCTTTTAACATGGTACGATTGTTTAATTCATTTGGCTTGCCAATAATTTATTGTGTGGAAGAGCTGTTTTCTCATGTTTTCTCTAGTTATTTACTCAATATTAAATTATGTGATTAACTTGTTTTTTTTTTTGTCGAACCTCAGAGTGTAGATCTAAAAATAGGTCTAAAAATAAATATTATAGTCTAAGACCTGATATCAGTTACATACAGGTAAATACAACTATTACAATGTTCAAAACAAAAAGTCAACCGAGATCTTTATTTTACCTTTCAGTATTGTTATAAATATGACTATAGATAGAAAGAACAAAAGACTAATAAAAAAAATAGTTTAATTATTTTGTTTTGATATTATTTTTCCGTACACACATAATATACGTGATGTTCATAACATTCAATACAATTTAAATTTTAATCCTTATACATATAGAACAGGTCTTTTTTATGTTCCAATTTTGTGACGATACTATTTAACATTTTTCCAATTTTTTTTACAGAGTTGTTCCAAAACCCTTTCTGAGTGTCACCACGTTGTTTGATTTTTCATTTTACATTTTATTTTTTGGTTTTTTTAGCTTGTCATTTCAATAATTTATAAAAATTATTATATACTACATGGCTAGGCTTAAAATAGTTCAATTATAATAAAAAATCAATGTTTTTACGAATCGACTACTTAACACCCAAAGCAAAGACGGGTTATTTAGATAGTTAAATATAAATCAAATATCAATATGCTCAAACTATTTCTTGTAAAACATAGTGCTCGTCTTTTAGATGTAACCATATTGCCTGTTTTAAACACAGCAACTGTCCTCAATGTTGCACTGTATAAAAATAACAACGCCTTTATATGTAAAAATATAGACCGTGTTAGACACTGCAATAGTTTATACCGTAACAATGCCTTAAAAAACTGTCGTCTCCAATGTGTTAACCATTCTACCCATACAAATATTAAATGAACTACTGTACTACCCATTGAAGTATAAAATAAAATATCAACATGTTGTTGGAGTTATATAGTATAAAGGCCATATTAAAACTTTACTCTATACAAGCTATCTGAGACCAGTAATCACATATGCATGTGAGACATGGTCCTCAATAAAAGGTGATGACAACAGATTGGCAATATTCGAAAATTGTATGATTTTGTAAATTGTTGATCAATAGTTTATTTACTTTCTGGGTTATTAAACATTTTTTGGAATAAATCTGAATTTTTTACTGTTACATTTGGCATAATATTATCCATGAGCTTAAAGAATGCTTTTTCTATTAATTTTACATAAAATATTTAAATGTAAAATATGTTTTTTCTAGAAAGTGTTTAATTAAATTTAGATCTTCAATTTTTGCCTTATATTGATGTATAATTTAATAAGTACTAATAAGTACATGGATTCATAAAAAAATCTAATTTTTGTGTTGAAAGAGTTAATTGTGTTTAAAAATTCAATAATATTGATCATCATGTTACTCAACTTTATTGTAGATTTACGACATTTAAACTATTATTAATTATTAATTATTAATTTATAAAGTTTCAGAACAAAGAAATACTAAACCATTTTTCTGTAAATATATGCTATAAATAAGGAGTTATTTTGATAGACATAAGTTTAAATGTATATTATGTTTTAAACATAATATAATTAATACAATTACTAAATACACCTGTTAGGTACAGCCGACTGAATATGAACTTTTTTTCATCAATAACTGTATAAATGATTTTTAAAAATATAAACTTCATAGGTACAACTACTTTTTTTTTACTTGTTTACTTACTTTTTCATCTGTTTACACAAAATCCATTAATGAATATATCAATAATACCATCAGTTTAATATAGCTTATCAATGCATTTTTAATTCTGTATGTGACCTATACATTTTATACAAATGTAACGTTACATTTGACTTACTTAATTTTTACTTATCCATTTGAGTATGTGTATTGGTGACATAAATTGAAATACAAATATGGTTTATTTCTCATTTAATGTATAATTACTATAATTTACATAAATAGTTGATTATTATTGGAAAACAAAACAACTTTTAACTATATATTTAACAATTTTTTGTACTTAATGAGTTTATTAGGTAATTTGATTTTTAATAATTATGGATTAGTTTAAAAGGTTAAACCATTTAATTAAGTGAGGTATGTTTAGTTTAAATTAGCAAGTAATAATAGTCTAGTACTAGTAATATTAAAATAAATAATCATATTTGGATTGCTTGTATTCTGATTTTAACAGAACAGAGAAACGCAACCTTGAAGCAGATATGCAATCATTATGCCAGGCAGCAGATGACCAATTGAATGAATTTTCTGACACGTTACATCTTGAATGTTTGGAAATGTATAAAGGCGAAAATTCTGAATTCAGTGGTGGTGGTAATGAAAGAAATGACGTGGCAGAACTCCCACAGGTAAGCACTTGTATTTAAGTTGTTATTTATTATTATTGATTATTTCGATTGTTCATTATTTTTAAATATTTGTATTGTGTTATTTATGATTGTTGCGGAAAAAAGCAATTGGTTAATTGTTGTGCTGCATACCAAGCCCTCTTGCAACAGCGACAAGAAAAAGACGGAACATCATCTATTGCAGATGAAGAAGACCAGTTGGACATTGACATGGCTCGACTATCAGCTGCGGTTCAGGCTGTTGATGGTATGCTGGACGAGATAGATAGATTCCTAAAGGTATTACATATTAATTTATTAATAATAATTACTTTTGCCTTCCCACTGAATAATTCATGACAATATTTTGACTATGCCTAGTATAAATAATCTTATTAATAACATTATTATTTGGTCCTCAAATAAACTAAAAAATTTTAAAATAAGGATACATCTTAATATTATATATATCGATTTGGTATATAATACACATTATAAAAATTATTAACTGTAACCCGTACAACAATTTTAAAGATATAAAACTAATATTTACTATTTTTAAGCAATGCTATTATACAATTTTCTTTCATTCTATTTTGTATGTTCACCTGTGCAAACATTTTGTAATAGATATGTGAATATTAAAACCTATGAGAACGCTTCTATGTTGCTTTTAATTGTATTGCTAACAGGTATTTATTTTTTTTTATCAGAATCCTTGATAACAATATAAATCTTTGTATTGTATATAAATTTGAAAATATTCAACACATTGAAGTTTTCCTTTATTCCCTACATCATGTTTGTTGATAACATTGTGTCTGCAATATAAACATAATATAATATAATATCTATGGGTTTCTATCATTTTCTAAATTTTCTATTTTGACTATTGAAAGAGATTTATTAGTGGCAGGCCCGCTCTAACCTATTTGGCTGCCTTTGTTATACAAACAAATTGGCTGCCCCTCCACCCCCTTAATTAGTGAAAATATGAATGTATAAAATATATGCTACATCATCTAGAAATAATTAATATATTTATTTATATGCTCAAAAATATCAAATATGCAAAAAAGTTTGTAATCTAGACTTCATAAATCAAATTTATATTATACTCTGATATAATTCTGGTTGCACGAAAAAAATATGCAAAGTCTTATATCCAAGCACTAGTTATAACTATGAACTTAGCAAAAAAAAATTCTATGTGTATAATTATGAAAATTGTGGTATGAAGCTATTCCAAAAATTATTAGTTGTATTTTTATAAATAAAATATAATTTTTATTTTTAAACATAATACCATAAGATATTTAAAAACACCAGAAAACTTCAACAGAATGGCATTATTTTAATAAAAATTAACTTTTTTAAATATTTTAGCTTTAGTATACTGCTTATATGCAAATATCTAATTAATATATTAATAAATATAGAAAGTTATAATTTTTTTCTTGAATAGGATGGAATATTATTATTATTTAAATATTCAAGCCATGTACCAAGATCATCAGATATTAAAATGTTTTCTACTGATAAATCTTTCACGAACTCATTAAAATCTTCATTCTCACTTACAATTTCTACATTTGTTTGGTTTGAAAGTGATTGGTGAAAAATGTCAGTACTATAATTGAATCGGTCATTTCAAAAACGACATAAGTCATCGATTTTTCAATATTGACTTTTTGTCAAATTTGATAATAATACACATTGTTACGTATTCTGTGTAAAAACTACATATGTCAGACTAATATTTAATACACAATTTACTATAATAAACTATAATAACTGCAAAAACTACTCAAGTCACTGACTCGTGTAGTTTTTGCTGTCATAAAAAAAAGTTAAGTTGTTGTTTATTTTAGAAAAAAAATGTATTTCATCTTGTGTAATATTATTATAATAGTAATAAAACTACTAACACTTCTATGTTTATTTATTTCATTTTATTAATTTGACTTAGATTGTATATTATGAATATTCCCTGCAAAAACAACACAAGTCAAATATGTTTTATCTCAATTTGATGCATTTTGATAAAAGTTGGACTATTTAAAACTATGGATTATGAATATCAGAAACCATAAAAATAAATCAGTAAATAGGTGTTAATATAAAAAGAGTTGAATTTTTGGAGTAGTAATGTTTTTTTTAGTTCCTGTAAAGTTTAAATTTAATGACTTATGTCGTTATTGAAATGGCCGATTCAATTATTAATTTTTCATTTATTATTTCATTCTCTTGGGATGTATTTTGATCAGTGATCACATAAATTATATTCAACTTAGTTGTGTGACATCATTGACGTATTGACTATTTAAAAATCCAACAAAATTAATGAAAATACGTATTAAAAAATAAAATATAAATATAAATATCTATTTAATTTAATATATGAAAAAAACTAGGAGTTGCTGGTACCCAGTAACTGACCAACATTTTTTTTTTATGTATTTAACAACTTTTTTATTATGTTTAGATCAATTGTTTTAAGAATGTTTAACAAGACCACGTTTGATTAATTGACATATTTAAAACATGATCTAAACAAGAGATTAAAACAAAATGTTTTAACATCTCAACCCTGACAAAAAAAAATTTACTTTCATTCGTATTAGTATTTAGTACTGTTACAAATCATATATTTATTAAAACTTCCTTCAATTTGTTTTAGGTTTTCTGTATTATTTTTCTATATTTGCATCCCGACAGTCTTTTAGTTTTTCCATCAGCCATATTATGTTATATTTATGTTTAATTATATAATGTGTACTGTGCTCTGTACAGGTAATAAATGTATAATACAATTTATTTATTTAAAATAATATAAAAATTAAAGTTTTGATATTTTTAACTGATCAAATAATTGAATGGCTACTAATAACGTACATTGGCTAATTAACGAGTATAGTATAAAAGAAACAAAATGTTCATCAATAAAAAAAACTTTGTTTCTATTATTATACACAATATTTAATTCTTATGTGATGCTTATGTAGGATAAGAAATCTGGAAATTCAATGACAAACATAACTAGAATAAATTATAAAATAATAAATATCTTAACGTTTATATTATTATCTTAATTTTTCATTGAAATTCTTGATTGATTCATAAAAGTATGGTAATTGTTGTTCCCTTAAAAAAAAAGAAAAAGTGTTCCTATCAGGTTATTTAGTTCTAATCTTCAATAATTTATTATTATTATACAAGTGATATTTACTATGTTAATTTTTTTCTGATATTTGATTTATAAAGCTGCCCTAAATTTTTAACTGCCCTTGTTTGAACACATTGCATACATAGTTAGTGCAGCCTTGAACAGATGCCATAATAAGATCATGGATTTTAATGCAATCGTTTATTTTTTTCAATTCATATTTTTGGATTTTTGTTAGTAATCTTTACAAATTATAAAAGTTTTAAATAAACTTCATATTATAAAAATGATCAAATAAAAACTGCATTTGTTTCTTGCATATTTGTTGCATATTTTCATGATTTTGACTGCATATTATATGGCATATTTTAATACTTTTTAGTGCATAATAACCCACGCATTAGTCTTAATTAAATAAGACATTTCAAATAAATTTGCTGACACAGAGTGAAATTATTTTATTTTAGAACATTTTGTATTAATATAATATATTTAAGCTAGTATTGTTTTTAAACTAATTTTATTTTATTTTATTTAGCTGTTTAAGTAAATGTATGTAGCATGAGTATATTTGTATTTTTGTTCATATTAAGTACAAATTAATTTATCCACAACTTTTTATAAAAAAATAAAATAAAGTGGGTAATTTTCTTGTTATAAGTTTTATGTATTTTAATACAATTTGTGAATAAATTACACTTCATTTTGAACCAAAATATTTGTGTGTTTTCACGTATAGCAGGTATCATTTTTGTTACACTGTATAAACTCATATATCGTATTTGTGAAAAATTGGTTTATTTTTACATGCTCAACTTTAATAATTATTTAACTATATATTGTGGGATTTAACTAATTTATTAAATTTATTTGATTTTTGTGTCTGCTGACAATCTGTGTGGCATAAATCAAAGACTGAAGAACTAGGTGACTCCGAATATCGACGCACTGTAGGTCGTCCATATGATTACTCTGCTGGTCGGATGCGTGAATTACGCCGAGAGGCTTCTCGGTATAGGGAAGCACATGTGGGCCGTGCACGGGACAGCTGGGTGACTTTGAGTCGAGCTGTTCGGGATCGCCGTCGCCGGGATCTGGAGCTACTAGCATTGCCACCAGCTGAACTTGCTGCCCGCTTACCGCCAGCTCGTCCTGCAATATCAGTGATCGCGTCTGAAGTTGCCACCTCTGGTTCTGTGGAATCGCCTTATGATGCACCCGGTGAGTATTATCACTCCAGAGCAACTCAAATCATATATGTAGTATAAAATATAATCTATGAATATGATTTGTTTACCTGCGTTCATTAGAGTCATCTGACCAAAACGAAGACTCGGAATCGGACGATGGTAGTGATAGTCGATTACGGATGTTGCAACGAGAATCAATAAAACGTTTGGATCGGCTGAATATGGTAGTCGGGAAAATGAAAGAAGTGCGCGAGCAGCGGCAGACACTGTTGTCCCGGCTTCGAGATGAAATGAACCGAGAGGATAGGGACGCAGCAGCTGTAGGTCAGGACGATGCAGATGTGCTAGGAGAACTACGAGGTTCGGAAGTCAATGTATCGCTGGCAGTGAAAAAAAAATTGGAGGATCGGTACGGAAATTTGGTATGTATTAATATGTATTATTACAACTTAATAAATACAAGTATAATTTGTATAAAACCATATACGACTCTAAATAATATATACAGTGTGTGTGTGTATAATATGTATAATATGTACCTATCTATGGATCAGTTCAGTTTTTATTAAGACCAGTCCCTAATAATAGGATTTAAATCGGTGTTTCCCAACTTTTTTGATCTTATGGCACACTAATTAAAAGTGAATAAGTTAAAATGTTGTGTTTATTTAAGTTAGGAAAACTCATGTAAATGCCATGGCACACTGGTTGAGAAACACTAATTTAGACATATATATATTTTATAAGACACAATTTTCAAAAAAAATTAGTTAATTGAAATGAAAAAAAAAACAAAAGAAATGTATCTGATTTCCTACAGTAACTTAATAACTGTGGTCAAAATATGATGTTAATTATAAATAAAAAACTTTAAAAAAAATGAAACATTATATCAGCCTTATTTCACATTACATATTTTAGATTTTAGATTATGAGCGAAGCGATGAATGTATTGATTCTACAATGATGTGTTTTTTTTTTATCCGTCACCATGATTAAGGGCATTAAAAGTGTTCTTTTCATCAGCATCTTTTTTGATAGGAAAGTGAATGTAGTTGGTACTTTGGGGGGTCAAAAGTAGAAATGTCAGGTCCGTCAGCCTGGCACCCCGAATTCAAAATTTCGAGGTCAAACCTAATTAGAAAATTAGTAACCAATTTGTAATAATTTGTAACCTCAAAATCAGAATTTGTAACCTAAGTCTTAACCCCAAAATTTGGGTTTTTCTTTTTCGGGTGCCGGGCTGACGTCCCGAATTTAAAATTTCGAAAGCAAACTATACTAAATAATTAGGTAATAACCAAATCATAAGGGGTTCTAAATTGAACTGTTGATGATTGTTTTTCATACATAATATAGCCGGGGTGGCTAGCGAGAAGAGACTCTCGAGCCGCCCCATATTTTAATATATATGGAAGAGCCGAAATGAAAAAAAAAAGGTCACATTTATATAATATTAATAATAAGTAAGATAAGATATCAAATGTATATGTAAAAATGTTTTGTATCTTACGATAAGATGGGAGCCGCATAAGTCTATGACTCGAGCCGCAGTTTGGCCATCCCTGTAATATAGTATAACCACTTTGTATGCGTTATACTATGTGTAGGTTCATACTACATAAATGTACTAAGGTTGATGTATCGTTTAAAATTGTGTTGTCATTCTATTGTAATAAAAATAAACATAATATTACTCTGTACAGGTTTGTCATTTGGGTGGGGGGGGGGGTGCAGGGTATACATTTGCCCCAACTTTTTTATTAAACGCCTTATTTGGCCTGCCAAAAATATAATCACCGATGTACCGAAGTGTCTTATATTATATTTTTTCAGCATTTTAAAAAAGGTATTGTGCTAATGTGTTTTATTTCCAAAAAAGTCATCTGTGGTAATTGTGTTCCGACAATATTATAATTGATAAAATAAGAACAAAAATATAATTATATTATATAGTATATTATATTATAAGAATTAGTGCATAGATAATATTTAAGTTCTTAAATTAAAATTGCAAGTGGAATGTATATTGTGCCATTGTGAGCAAAGGTACCCATAAAATAAATTGTGGGTTTTATTAAGCTAGCTATATTATATATATATCGATTGGGTAGGGAGAAAATAAAGTATAGGTACCGGTTAAGTATTTTATTATCAAGGTGTTTTATACCCATACATTGATTTACCAAGTGTAAATACCACTGGTATCCACAATAAAAATATCAATACCTACATTAAAAGTAAGTACCTACAAATAGTTCGGAAAAAATAGTAACAATTTTGTAATATTTGTATACTAATATAAGTGATATTACATTAAATAAATTATACAAATATTCTTAAGTTTTTGTCCCACTAGACCCCCCCCCCCCTACCAAAAAAAACAAGTTTTCTATGTATTATATTTATTTAAGATCCAGTAGGTATTTATTAATGCTATGATTTTTTCTTAAGACATTTTTTTACACAACTTTTTCTTTCAGTTTAAAATATTGCTTTTATAGATCATAAAATCTACAAGGTGCTTAATATATAATATACAACTAATAATATTGTATCAAAATAGTAAGTCTATTAAAGTTTATAGTAAATATAATATTTATATGTTTATGTACATTTTATCATTCAAAAATTATAATAATTCATATAATAATAAAACCCTGTTGAACTAACCGTAGAAATCTTTTATAAATCAGAGTATTTTTAGACACTCATTTTCCGACAGTACAATTTCTTTAGAACATTTTAAATAAATTTATTATGTGTAATAATTTCAAATGAAGTACCTATTCATTTATATACCTATTAAGTTATAATAAAGTGAGAACCTATTTATTTCCTATTTTGTTTTATTTTTTGAATAATTATTAATAAAGTTTTAAATTTGCATTAAACTGAAAGTTATTTTATTTGAATTTAAAACATTAAACAACTTTTTAAGAATTAATAGAAACGTAGTAATGAAAAAGTAGCAATGAACTTATGAAAAATTATAAATTGGTAACTTATAGCCTATAAGCTATAGCCTTTTGGAGTAGGGATACCAGAAACAGAAGAACGATTGAAAAAAAGAACAATGTTAAAAAAAAAAAAAAAAGGAAGAATTGAAAACTAAAAAATTAACTCAAATTTATGTAGCGGTTTAAACAATAAACATAATAGAGAACAACATTTAACAAATATAATTGATGTATTTTAATATATTCCATTAATCTGTAAAAAAAAAACTTTATAATTTTCAATATAAATAATATCCTTGGATTTTTTGAAAATTGAGTTTTGATGTTATGGTAATTTATGTTAATCAAGATTTTATATTGAAATGTTTCTTTAGAACACACACTAAAAAAATATACGTAAACATCTAACAAACTGTATCACATGACTGTTGACTAGGTACAGAGTAATATTATGTTTATTTTTATTACAATAGAATGACAACACAATTTTAAACGATACGTCAACCTTAGTTAGTACATTTATATAGTATGAACCTACATATAGTTTAATGCATACAAAGTGGTTATACTATATTATGTATGAAAAACAATCATCAACAGTAACTGTTCTGAATTGAACTGTTCAATTTAGAACCCCTTATGAATTGGTTACTACCTAACTATTTATTAATTTAAATTCGGGACGTCAGCCCAGCACCCGAAAAAGAAAAACCCAAATTTTGGGGTTAAGACTTAGGTTACAAATTCTGATTTTGAGGTTACAAATTATTACAAATTGGTTACTAATTTTCTAATTAGGTTTGACCTCGAAATTTTAAATTTGGGGTGCCAGGCTGACGGACCTAGAAATGTCTCAATAGTTTTTAAACTTGTCGGGAAAAACAAAAAAAAAATTAAGGAAAAATGGGAATTTTTACGTGAAGCCAATTTTTGAACACAGAATAAATAATGACTGTAAATACATGAACATTTCACAAAATGTTTATATAAGCAATTTCTATACACAATAAAATTTTCAATATGTTTTACTTTTTTGGAGCTATAATAGACATAATTAATGTTCGATTTTTTTTATATTATTGCCGAAAAATATTTATTGAGTCTGTCAAAAAACTTGAAAATGTAATACAATGTTCTTCATAACTTGTTGTACATGAAAATTAAAAAAAAAAGCTGAGCGTATGTCTCTAATAGTTTTTTTATAAGCGTCTAAAGTTAAAATTTTGATAAAATACTTAAAAATCACAAAATTATGCAGTTTTTTTTTAACTTGAAAATTCAACACAAGATTCTCTATATGTTTTTCTACCTTTATAAAAAAGAAAAAGTTCACCGGAAACTCAAATAATTTTTTTATGAGCGTTTGAAATTAGACATTGGATGTTCACCAGTTTTCTCCGGGAACGGTTTTCGTATTTTAATGTAATTCAAAAAGGAATTACCGTAGAAATTTGAAAATTTCACCAAATATTCAGATTACCAATTTATACACCAAAAAAATAAAAAAAAATAAATACACCAAATAAATACACCAAAAAGTTAAAAAATATTTTAATTTTTGAGCTAATTATAGACCTAAGAAATTTTTGGTTTTTCAAATTTTTTTTGTTTAATTATCGTTAGAATGTTGGGTCAAATTTCTTGAAAATTTAATACAAGATTCTTCATAAGTTGTTTAAATAATAAAAGTACATTGGGCCAATTTTTTTTTATAAGAATTTAAACTTCAAATTTTGTCTGAAATTCATCATCGAACATTTGCAAATTGTTTTATAGTTAAACATTTGTAAAATGTTAAGTTTTTATAACTAAGGATTGAAAATTTAAAAGAATTTTTTACGTAAGTATCTTATAGTGTAACCAAAAAATCAAAAAGATATATTATAATTATAATTTTTTATAGACATTTGCAAATTGTTTTGTGGTTAAAATTTCATAAGAAGTTTTCTATTTATATTTAAGGTTTGAAAATTTTACACTAGATTCTAAATAAGTTTTTTTTACGACAACCGTAGTAAAAATTCGATAGGAAAACACTTAAAATAATTAAAAGCGTTTAAAGTTAAAAGTCTTACAAAATCCGTCAAAATATACAAACTAATTTGTATTGAAAAATGTATAACATTTTGAGAATTTATACCTAAGGTTTAAAAATTTAATACAAGGTTCCTCATAAGGTATTATGTAAGAATTAGTTAAAAAAAAGTGAAGAGTATGTCTAATAGTTTTTATAAGCATCTAAAGTTAAAATTTCGAATAAATATTTAAAAATCACGAAATTTTGCAGTTTTTTTTTGATTAGTAAATTCATAAAAACATTTTTATTTAAATCTAAGACTTTAAAATTCAACACAAGATATTCTATAAGTTTTTCTATCTTTTAAAAAAAATTTTACTGGAAAGTCCAACTAATTTTTTATGAGCTTTTGAAATCATTAATAATGGCAATATAAATATAATATAAAATACCTATCTTCGGCTGACAGTCCGTCTCCGCTCAGAATCGTTTTTCGTATACAATGATATATCATTGATACAAATTTAACATCATCCATAACAGTGACCCACTTGTAACCTACATTTTACAGATTTTTTCTTACATATATATTATAATATATACATATTTTTGTTTTTAAATATTGGAAAATCTCAGTCTAGCTCTTTGAAGCAATTCTTAATAATATAAAGACAAAAGAATTAAATGTTTTTAATTAAACCTATACAATCTTTTTAAAGATCAATTTTCTAAGTTTGCATTCATTTTTCATAAGATGATTAATATATATATATATATGTTTGTATGTATGAAAAGGTGAGCTTAATTGATCAGAACCTGTCAGCCCAACTAAAAATTTTGGACGCTGTGAGGTCGGCATATGCACGAACTGCACCTGAACGGCGAGCATTTGCTAATGCCATGCAACGGCGTCGGACTCTAGTGTCGTCATTACTGGACGCGTATGAAAGTTTTGTAGTGTCCAATGGAGGGACACCATTAGAAACTTGTAGTGAAACTATGGCGGCATCACCAACCTGTGGACTACTCCCAGACGCAGTTCTAGCCGAACGATGCGCTAAGGGTTTGGATTTCTACCAGCGATTACTAACTAACGTTTCAAAACTGTTACAACGTGTAAAAGGTATGTCATTCGCTTATATAGGTACTGTATAATCACTTCAATGCAGTATTTTAATTTATTATTGTCTACATCTATAATAATTTGTATATTTTGTTTCTAACAGGTACATGCCAAGTACAGACCGAACAGCGGGATCAGATGATAAAACAACACCAAAAGTGGGAAGCGACGACACAGCTAACGGATGACGACCCAACCTCCACAATTGGTGGTCTTGATGATTTACTTGCTGCTGTCTCGGACATTGATGACCAAGATCACCAACAAGACGACTTGGCGGCTTTGATTGAAAGCTTCGGCAGTAGTGGTGGGCCTAATAAGCCTGTTGCACCTCTTGGAGGCAGTCACTGGGACGAGCAGCATAACCACCTTCGTAGACTTTCACCGCTTGGATCTGAACAGCAACAACAGCAAAAACAATATTATCATCAGTACCGTCATAATCAAATACAACTACCGACCAGCAATGGTGGCATACATTACTACGGCGGGCATCTACCTTCCACAAAAGAAACTTACAATCATCAAAACATTAGGCAGCAACAGCCAGCATCAGCAATATCAACAAATTATCCGTATGCAGTTGCTGTAGGTTCGACAGCACTGACGGCACCTGTAAATTCTTCTACTTCATCTCTTCCATCTCCATTGTCATCATCATCGCCTGTGCCATATAACTATTACAACTATCAATTACCCACAACAAAATCAGTAGAAAACCCTACAGTACCATCATCATCATACAACACAACTGCAGCTACTACTGGTGGTATTGATTTACCCATGACACCTATGATGAATGCTCTCCATTTGAGCGATAACAATGGCAGCAGCCAAAACGTTTCTTCGTATAATCAGAGTAGTAGCAGTGACGTCTTTCCAAATGCAGCAGCGGCAGTTGCAGTTTTGCAACGGCCACTACCATCACAATATAGTGGTATAAATGGTATTGGTTATGGCGCTGCCAGTGGGTATGGTTATCATCATCCTCATACATTATTAGCATCACGACAGCAGCAATTTTATTCGCCACAGAAGTACCAGCAACCAATCTCAACAGCTGCCACCAATGCTGGTGCCACAAGAGTTGGACAAGCAGGAGTTTTTTTGCAACAAAATCAACAGCAAATGATAGGAGGAGGTAGTGGTTTATCTGCTGGCATACAGTCACCATCGCCAATGTCTTCACCATCGCCAATGTCTTCACCATTGCCAATGTCTTCACCTTCGATTTCGACAGCTACTGTTAACAGTTGTGGTTTAGCAGCTGTAGCGCAATCGTCTTCCACCACTGGTGGTGGCACATCAACTGTTGGAAATTTCTACAATCAGTTGCCATCACAACTGCAGCAGCAACAGCAACAGCAACAACAACAGCAGCAGCAACAACAACAGCAGCAGCAACAACAACAGCAGCAACAACAACAGCAGCAACAACAACAGCAGCAACAACAACAACAGCAACAGCAGCATCAACAACAACTTCAAATTTACCAACAGCAACAGCATCCACAACAGCCTCAGTTGTACCAACAGCAATTGCACCCTCAATTGTATCCACATCAGCAGCCTCAACTGTATCAACAACAGCAGAAACAACAGCCTCAACTGTACCAACAGCAACCACCTCAGATGTATCAACATTTACAGCCCCAACAGCCCCATCAATTAACGACCCCAGTAGGAAGTACTACTGGTAATTTTTACTATCCTTCACAGCTACAGCAACAGACATCACAACTGTACCAACCACAACACCAGCAACAACTTCAACTTCAACCAACGTCAATTTTGACGACATCTACAGTAACTGGCAGTCTGCAGCAACTGCCGTCATTGTCAAACAACAGCGTTAGTGTCGGGAGTAGTTATTATCAACAACTCCAGCAGCAGCATCATCCACCAACGACAGTTTTATCAGCAACCACGTTTAATACGGTGCCAACAACCCTCAACAATTACATTTATCAGCAGCCACCAATGGCAGCGGTGGCCTTCAACCAGCAGCAACAGTACTATCAACAACAGCTTCCTATTGTCAGTGATGGTGGTGGTGGCGGTTTGGGCATTACGACATCAGCTACCAATTCAACATTAAATTTGTTGGATGACGATCTGCTAATATCAGGCCCACCACCGATTCAACCAGAAAAAATTAGTGCCAGTAGTGGCAATGACACTATTACTACAGTAGCCATTAACAAGTGACTTCACTGTATGAAAAACCAATAGCGGTATTTATTGTTTTAAAGTTTAAACTTGTTATAGTACTTGTGCCACATTTATCTTTTTTTATATACGGGTAAATGTGTTCGTTTTGTCAATGTCAATCTTTATGATTAGTAATGCCAAAACGAGTCTTTGCCATGCATTGTGATTATTATTATCTTATATGTATTTCTATTTTATTCCATTATGATTATCTTTAATTATTGCAATACTATTATTTCATTTATTAACATCTATCGTATTTACTATAATATAATTTTTTTTTTTTTTATTGAGTGTGATGGTAACTGGATTGGTTGCGATTGTTATTATTTTATTATGTATAGTGGTTATTATTATTAATTATAAAACAATTTTATCTACTACATACGTGCTCATTGTTTTTTTTTATTTTGCACATAATAAATCTAATTTTCATATACATAATTTAATATATTATTGCATTATGTATACAAATTATAATTAATTAAAATGTAACCAAATTTACCTATCTAATTAATAATTTTGTCGATTTTACATGAAAGTTAATGTCGTTCTGATATTCAAAGATATACTTGCCTTGAATTAAAAAAAAAAAAAAATACATTTTACAAATAATTACATAATTTTTTAAATTGCATTAAAAATATTGAATCCCAGTATGTTTATTGCTAATTACATGTGAACATTGATAAACTATTTATAAATGTTATATTAATGGATATCAAATAATAATAGTACCTATATACTTAAAATTAAAAAAATTTAACAACTAAAACTAATATACTGTAATATATTATATTATATTATACATATTATATATTATATATTACTGTATGTTAATTAACTTGAGAGATAATTCAAAATATGCAGTATGCAGATATCGTAGTAGAAACAGTTTTTTTTAATGCAATATTTGACCAATAGCCTCCTATTTTACAATAGTCTGAAAAAATTTTAAAAACGCTTAAAGATTTTTTTCTACTTTCTTTCTACTGTCCAATATTTATTAACCCAATATTTTTGAAAAACAAAAAAAAATTAAGGAATATTGGAATTTTTCACAAAGCAAATTTTTAACAAAATTGATTTTGTTTTTTTTGTAACACAATATGAAAATTTTACCAAATGTTTATTCTAGCATTATTGTACATCATACAATTGTCAAAATATGTTGTCTCTTTTTGAGCTATTCATAAATGTTCGGTACATTTTTTTTTTGAATACCGTCGATAAAAAATGTTTTGCTTCTTCAAAGTACTTGAAAGTTGAATACAAGGTTTCTTATGACTTGTTGATAACGAAAATTTTAAAAATAGTTCAACGTAAATCCACAATACTTTTTTATAAGCGAGTAGAGTTAGAATTTCGACAAAATACGTAAAAATCACGAAAATTTGAATTTTTTTTTGATTTAGAAATTCATAACAATTTTATTGTTTAAACCTAAGATTTGAAAATATGACACAAAATTCTGCATACATTTTTCTACCTATCACAAGGAAAACAAGTTTACCGGAGTCTCCGCAACAAATTTTTTATGAGCGTTTGAAATTTGATATTGACCATAAACTACCGATTTCATATGAAACGATAATTTACTTATTTTGTTGTAACTCAAAAACGAGTAACCGTAAACACTTGAAATTTTCACCAAATGACAATATTATTATTTTTTATACCATATTAAATTTTATAAAATATGTTGACTCTTTTTAACTTATTGAGGGCATCAGAAATTTTCTATTTTTTTCTATTAATATCGTTAAAAGAATTTTTGTTTGATAAAAAAGATTACAAATTTAATACAAGGTTTCTCATAAATTGTTATAATAGCGGTTGATAAATATTTAAGAATAGACAGTTTTAACCAAAATCCATCAGTCTTGAAAATTTGCAAATTACTTTGTAGTTAAAAATTTATAAGATGTTTAATTTCTATGGCTAAGGATTGAAAATTTTAAACAAGGTTTCTCGTAAATAAAGTAAACTAAATAACTTAAATAATGACAAATACCCTGAATTTTAAAGCAAGCTCGTCCTATGTTTATGCTTAGGTACCTTTATTATGCATAGATAGGTATTTTCAAATTCTGTTTTTTGGAATTTTTAAGTAAACTCGAAGACTATATTTTTTGATTCTGTGACAATATAATCTATAATATAATAGGAACCCCTCCCTCCTTTTTAAGTTTAAATCACATTCAGCAGATATTTTTTAGTTGTGAATTTGAAACGATAGTTGTTATTGAGACATATAACTTTGCGTACTATAATATCCTTAAGTATCTTAAGTAATATGTCTATGGTGATTGGTTAAGTAGATGTGGGAGCTTTGTTGATTTTAAATTGTTTGTATAATTTACTATTGATTTATCAATATAAATAATTTGTGAAAATATTCCACATTCTAAAAATCAGAATTTAAATAAATTTACTATTAAAAGAAAAAATGGGGGGTGAGTATGATTAAAAAATCACTCTGTACACTCATCTTTATCATATTATAGAATATCAATGTTATGCATTTTGTAGCTAACACAGGGAGACGGATCGGGCCATCGGGAAATCGGGAAATTCCCGATGGGCCGCGTACTAAGGAGTTAATGGGGACCGCGGCCGCACTTTGCTGTAGCAACAAATAGTTTTTGACCGTTCTTTTTCACAGGTTTCTTGTATTTTTTTTCATAACGAGCAATGCAATTTGCAAAGCAATAGAGAAATAGTCAATATCAATAATTAGTTTAACAGAAACTGAATAATAAGTAATGTTATTGTTGTGATTTTATATGAATGTTATGTAATAATTGTTTTTATACTCAAGAAAACAGCGATCTCAATATTAGATAACATACTAATATAATATAACATATTTAATATAATATATTATATTGTTTAATATAATATATATAATTATTAATTCATTTTACATTTAGGGCTAGTATTTCAATTTATTATAGAAAAATTTAGTTAGGTAATGCATTTTTTAAATTATTAAATGTTGTAAGTTATAATAGTAGTTTGGATAGAGATCTATATTTCAATATTTAGATTTAATTTTAATTACTTAATATTATGATGAATTCAGTACAATTGTTGTCTATTGACTATTGTTAAGCCTATAAATAGTGCTTTCATAATTTTCATACTGGCTACTGGGCGATCCTCATTATTTCAAAAATTGTTACCTTGACGTTTTTGAAAAATTTTTATTCGTTAAAAAAACCTTTTTCAAAAATAAACGTTTTTCCATTTTTATTGTTATTATTTTTTATTATTTCAAAGCATAATTTTTTTAGAGTACATCGATGCATAAAAATCGAATTTTGGATGAGTATAGTTAACACTTGAATAATGAGTAATAATGGTCGACAATTCGACATGTGTAAATGCTTTTTCAAATTTTTTTTGTTGGACAAAAAAATAACTAGTTTATACCAAAATTTGTTTCAAACTTTAACTATTCTGTTTGTCACATTTTTGAATTTGTAGAGCATATTTTAGGATTTTGTAAATTTTTATAGCATACCTACCTATGTTTTCTAATTTCGTAAGATTTATTAATTCACTTAACGTAACAAGAATTGTAAAATAATTGTAATAATATATAAATCAATTTAGGTATCTTAATTAAAAGCGAAAATCGCTAGAGTAGGTATTGGTACTAAACTGCATATTACAAAGGTATTTTATAAATGTCTAATACTCTTAAACCTTTTATACAATGTTTTTTTACAAATGCCTGCATTATTAAATAAATACAAGTAAGGGCGGAGTAAGTAGCAACTATGCTGTACTGCAGTAGGTGTCGAGTAAGTTACTATAACTCCTAATGGTTGTGTTCGATTTGATTTCAATGATAAACCATTGGCCATCGCATACAAAAAACAATTTTCAGCGAAGGGTGTATGACAAAATTATTTATACATTTTTAACTACAAAATAATTTGCAAATATTGTATAATGTTGACAAATTCGTTTGAAATCTGAACATGCATTTAAATGCAATAAAAAAAAAATCATGCCAATGATGCATCTTTTATATTTTGAAATAATTTAAAGTAATAAATAATTATTATTTATGTGTGGCGTGTAATCTACCCACTATCGATTATAGCGCATCGGTCGCATATCTGACTCAAAATACGCATGTGCGTGTATATTCTACACAATATGACATTACAGCAGCACCGAGTCTCTCGAATTAGTATTAGAAATTAATTCACGAAAGTAAAAAAGCTTATAACAGGTATTTTACTCAACAACAATTTATGTTATCCCGATGGTTTGATTTTTAAAACAAAAATACGTTTGAGTTCATAAACAAGTTCAATTTTCATCGGTCGGTGCAGTTTTTCAATTTTAACAAAAGTTGTATAGGACAATCGACGCCTGAAACATATTTTATTCGTTGGACACCCTGCCGCGTGAACTCTCGGCGTCCACCGCCGGTGTTGCTGCTTGGGGTTGGCAACAATGTGGCCACTGTGCAGGTGAGCCTGCAAAGTTGTGCTTGCACGAGCCGAGGCCCGTGGGACGCACCAGTTGTAACCACTCTCCTTCCCACCACCGATGCCTCCACCGCGCGCCACCTCATTCGCCGCCACTCGGCAATCATATTACAGTTCATAAATACATAATACGATATATTTTCGATTCGCTCTCCTCTCGTCTCTCTCGCTGGTCGTCCGCAGTGATCCAAACCATATACGCGCCCGCGTTTCATCATCAATGTCACGGCACGAAGGCGTTTGTGACTCCGTCATCACCACGAGGTAAGTGTCCAATATAAATAACACTAGTTTATTATAATAGGTATACCACAAGGTACCTACTCGAACAGTCGTTTCAAATTTTTCTACTTTATATGCGTAAAATATAAGAACGGCTACCGTCGACAACCATTTGGTTTGGAAAAGTATAATTATCGTTGCTTGAAGTATGCCCACGCCCGTTGCCCGTGTATACTCATTTGTCCATAAGCCGAGTTTCAAAGACTCGTGTAGGTACACGAACAGTATACTCGCTATTCCTTTAACCTTATTTTGCCATCTAGTGGGAACAGCTGAGTACCTACTTGTACTAATATTCGGTGTTTGGTATTTATTATTCATTATTCACCACCTCCACGTGAATTGACGGCCACCCTTTCGATTGAGGTTGATCACAAAGGCTGCTGCGGGCGAGTGCGAGGAGTGCGATCGTACCGGGTTTGCGACTCATAAGTCACGAGTCAGAACAATGTCACGAGTCGTTTTGTATTCGATCGGGTATGAGAAAGCAATAATGAATTAAGTAGGAAGACTGTATTAAAGTATACAAATACTTCATTAAAAATAAATTATAATTAGGTAAATAATTATTCCAATGTGTATATTGTGTATCATTTGTAGTATTGAATGAAATATAGTTTTACATTTTAATGGTCATAATATTATATAATATTATATACGTCAAATAATGATATGTCACTCGAATATTCTGACTCAGAATTATACAATCTCTTTTTTCGATTAGAATGCATTTATAAATTATGATATTACAATTTTGTAGCTCCGTGACTCATGAGTCTGTCACAATATACTATAACATATAATAATATAATAATATAATATTATTTGTATTGCGTTGCTGCATATTACGATTAATTTTGCTATATGATAAATGAATAGTCTTTTTAAGACTTTAAGTCGTGTAGATCAGTGGTGCGCAACCTGGGGGTCGCCAAATTTTATTAGGGGGTCGTCAATAATTTTACAATATTATACACTTACATAATTTTGGTAGAAAGGGGGGTCGTATTATAAAAATAAATAATTTTGGGGGTCGTGGATCAAAAAAGGTTGTGCACCACTGGTGTAGATAACTTTGATGAGTTGATTAGAAATACTAGATAAACCTCAAACGGGGCATTCTAATCTTGCATGATTTTATATTTTGTCTGGCTGTGCTGTTTTCAAAATTAAATATTAGGTACTTTGTATACGGTTTCAATATTATTTATCTTGTTATCGTTTAAAAGTTGTTGTATTATAAACATAGTTTCTAGTGATTGCCTGTTAAAATATCTTTAAGTCACCTATTCAATTGGGTTATTTTTATATTATTTTTTTGTCATATTGCTGTATTGGTTTTTAGATATTCGGTGTCTAATAGTAATATAACGGTTTACTTCGAGTGCGAACAATGTTAACAATTTGTAAAAACATTACAAATATACAAGTATATATATGTTTTGGTACTAATGTACCACAATAATAAACCGTTTAAACATTTAAGAATTAAATTGAATAAGAAATGTTTTTCACAAGCTCAGTTTTTTACATCAAAAAAGCGATATGAAATGCCAATTATATTTTTGTATATAACCAAATAAAAATTATAAAAGTTAATTCTTTAACTTAATTCATACTTAAATAAAAAACTTCCAATATATATTTAAAAGTGATGGTTATTTATTATTATATTATGCACAGTTAATTTAAGGAGCACAAGTTAATTTTGACAGGTACTCCGTTACAACCGGGTGGGCATGTGTCGATCACTCTAAACAGGGTTCCGGAATATGGTAGTTTTGACTTTTGCACATCAGTTGTACGGTAACTTGCTGTGGTCACATACAGCTGATCCAAATTTGGTCCACCAAAAGCGGCGGATGTGATCTGATAGGCAGGAAACTCGATGGCTGTCAACAGATTGCCTGTTTTGGGATCAACTTTTAAAACCTATGACAAAAATAAACATGTTTTGAAATTAATATTTAAAATGAATGATTATGTTTTCAAATCTTACCTGATTACTGTTGAAACACGCTATCCACAGATTACCGGCTGTATCGATAGTCATACCACTCGGCTCACCGCTTATATTTTTACAATTAAAATCAAAAATCGCTCTGCCGTTGCCTGAATAACAAGGCCACGCATGATTAATAGTATTAATTAGTAAAAGAATTCAATCTAGTAATACAATCTTAGTGGTCACTTACAGATAGTTCCTGACTGAAGATCGAAATCATATACCTCGACCGCGTATTTGTAAGAGTCAATATAGTAGAACAGTTTGTTGTCTTGACTCCACGCCATACCGTTGGAGATACTAATATTTGACAATCTTTTGGTGACGGTGCCGTCGCATTCTACGGAGAAGAGCGCACCCCGACATCTTTGGTAACGACCTGAGTTGTCGTTCATCTCCGGTCCCATAGATCCTTGGAAAAATTAACAGGTTTTAAATATTGTTGGCCTCCTGTTAGACCGGTTCCAATCAACCTCCCGATTTAAGTACTCACCCACCCACAGACGACCGGAGGCGTCAGCTTTTGCGACGTTTAGGCGGTTGCCTGAAGTATTGTCGATCGTTTTCAAGTACCTATAATCGGCTGTATTCGAAAATCCATCCCATATTATAACGCCTATGGCATTGCCCAGGCCAACCAAGAAAGTGTTAGGTTGGTTGTGAACTGGGATGATGAAAGCCAAAGGTTCGCAACAGTCTGTAAAAGACGAACAAAATTTGTTTTTTTACATTTAAATTTATTTAAAATGTTGTGTTTATTACTTACCAATCGTAGCGGTAGTATAACAGCTAGTTTCTGGATGGTATTTGTTAAGTTTCTTTTGGAATACGTCCACAAAATACAAGCTCTGAGTCAACGGATTCCAGTGCGGGCCTGCCCCGAATTCCAAAGGTGGAGACCCTCGTTGTATGTTGGAGTTCTTCTGTAGGTGATAATAATTTAATTGAAATGTTACCTTATGATATTGGTACTATAAACTACTTTTTTATTAAAAAATAGTACTGAGTGAAAAATTATGACCTTAAAAATACTTATTCAAATTTAGAGAACACCATTATGCTGTATAATAACTTTATCTATTTTTATAACGATTTACATATTTGTTATTAGGCACTCTTAACAAAAATTTAAATAACAAATTACAATTTTTTTTAAAAATTTATTAAGTATTTATTTTTCCTATAGATATTCTTGTATATAATAAAACTATTCGTTAATTTATTATACCTGGCACGACGAGGGTGAGCATTTCTTTGGGCAACAAGATTCCATAATTTCGGTATATGTATGCGATAAACTTGTTATTTTTCAAGTGTACGTATCTGTAATTAAACTACTAGGTAAAATAATTAATAAATAATTTACTACTAGTCAGGTTGCTATGTATACATAATTATCTTGATATTTCATTCAAGCCTATAAACGTTGGTTTCTATTTATTTTAGCCAACTAGTATTTAATCATTCCATCGTCATATTCGCTTGTCGTAAAAAAAAAAATCATTTAAAGATTGTGCGTTTCTGATGAAACTAATAATATAATGTATGGAGTCGAAAGTCAATCAGAAGTGACTAACCTCAATTTCCTTATGTTATATATTTGAAGTTTATTGTAAATAATTATAATATTTCATTAAAATAAATGTGTATAAAGCGAAATAGTAAAACAAAAAATATTATAGGTTATGGAAAAAGGAGGGGGTTAGACATAAAAATCTACTTCAAGTACATAAAAGCATAGGCAATAAGTTTAAGTTTTTATAGTGAAATTCATCACACATTCATATTATAAAATAATAATAATAACAACATTGTCTTTTATTGCATATTATATTATAATAATTACTAAGGCTCAGATTTCAATGCATTTAAATTTTTTTTTTTTTTGGAATGTCTTACACTATATTATTCAAGCTACAAATGTGTTTCAAGTACTCCATATTTTAGCTTCAAAATGATCTATGGTTGGACGCTTTTAGTCGTGTTAAATATTTTTTTTTGGGCATTTTTAGAATTTTTTAGTCAAATAAATGCATTCTTTTATAGATAATTTAAAAATATTTTTAGGGAATTTAAATTTGAGCCCTAATAATTACGCGGGTAAAAGTGTAAAATATTTAAATAGTTGAAAGAATTACTATCGACTACCTGCCTCCATCAAGTTACCTCCATTTGTACGTCAGCACGTCGCGATCTTTTTATCCAAACCAACCAATACGATTAAGGACTTATATAAATAATCATGATTATCAATCACTCCTAAATCTCAATAAGGAATATAGTATAATACAGACATACTGTATATGTACTTTTAGGCAGCATATTGCTCCTCTTAACTTTAATTGATAAACAGAAAATTAAGGTTATCTTTGAAATATTTTAAGTCCTTAAGGGGGGTCACTTTGGTTGACATAAACCTAGCACCCCCAAAAATGTAATCCCAATTGGCAATTGCACCTATGAGTTGGACATCTTTGATACTTTAATTTTAGTCTGAAATTCGTGTAAAATGTATGAAATGGTAGAAAATAGATACATATTTACTGTTGTGTATAGTTCAGGAGCGGCACTAGGACTTTTTTCCAAGGGGGGCAGAGTAGGGCAAATATTTTTTTTTACACGGGCTAAGGTTTTTTTTAACAATAACTGAGGTTATTTAGATAAAATATGAATTTGTTTGTAGGTATCATATAACATAATATAGCTATTAGCTATAATATAGTACACAAGTTTTATATTTTATGCTAAATTTAAAAAATAAAACACAATTATAATCAGTTTTGCTTAATAATTAATAACAAATATACAATCACAGGATTGTCTGTATGTAATAATCTAATTTTAATGTTATTATTTATTTTCTACCTATTTAAAAATATACTGTATGTCTGTATGTCAGGAGTTGAGTGTTGACACATTGATACTCCGCTTCGCACGCCCATATAAAATATTAATATTATTATATTGGTTTCTATAACAGCAAAAACTTAAAACACAAATCTTCAAAAATACGAAAGTATTTACATAAATTACAGATTTTTAAAAAGTATATTTCATAAATTCTATGATGTAGCTCTTTTAAAACTAATGTTTTATGACTTTATTATATCGTACATATTTTTCAGTGGGGGGGGGGGGTTGCGAGGGGGCTGAACTGTTTTCTGGGGGGGGGGGGAGGCTATAGCCATTTTTTAGTTTGTTGAAATTGTTGAGAAGTGTTTGTTGTGACAAAAATGGCACCTTTTATAAGATTAAAACTTATTTGAATTTGTTATTTAATATTTTAAATATTTTAATACAATACAATATATAACTGATGGCAACCTTATAAATAAAAAGAGATTATACATAAATCCCATCGAAAAAAGTATTTTCAATATTAAAATTTATAAATAGATGGACGTAGAATATTCAAATTTTTCAAATTTCTTAATTTTTTTTACATAAGAACCTTCTTCTGACAATAACAAATACAACAAAAAAATAATTAGCGAAATCAGTCCAGCCGTTCTCAATTAATGAATTACTATACATTTTTAACACCATTTTTATTTCGGAGGAGTTTGGTGACATACATTTTCCATTGTGACACGCGATTTTTATATATTTATTAAATATATGTTTTTTTTTTAATATCTAATAATCTTTATTAGAAGTCAAATTTTATAATTATAGTATGAATTGTATAAATTAAATAAATCCTATGATAATTTTTTATAATTATAATTTAAATTGAATAAATCAAAAAAATTATATTTTTATAAATATAATTAAATTAAAATATTTTTTTTATTAATATTTTAATAAATGGAGGAAAATTAACATCATATTTTTATTTTTTTTTATTTTTGGCGGAAAGTTAATGAATTTGAGCTGGGACCCAACTTATCTACTATACCTTTTTCCTCAGGTCTCAATTTCCCAATTTCAAAATGTACACAAATTATCGAGGACCCAATTTACCTAGTCCCTTTGTTTTACATGTTGTAAGACCCTAATTAATATAACTATTAGCCCGTCATTTAGACTGCTTTTACAATCAGACAGGGGCAAATGACCATCTCGCCCACCCTCAAATGCCGCCACTGGACTTCTATCTGTTTGTAATATTAATTTTTTGTCGTTATTGTAGTCCCGCTATTGAAGCGTACATGTCGCACACCCAGAACTCAGAAGAAGAACGACTCAGATAAATTAAATAATTATACAGTTGTAGTTTAATACAAATATAAAAAGAAAGAAAGGGTCCCGAGGTGAGGGCCAATTTGTAGTAGAATAAAAAATATGAAGTGCTGGAATGTAGGGGTATGCAGGAGTCCCTGTTTATTATATCTCTAAAATATAATGTGTAAGTGTGTCTTCGAACCAATTCCTCGAATACGAAGTTATTGTTTTATAAATTCGTATGATAAATATGTATCTTAATCGCTCTGACCCTAATTATCTTGTCTTATTGAATATTTTATTTCGCCTAAATCTAGATAGAATATAGACTCAATCCTTAGCTATCTTGAGAGGTCTAGCGTAAGTATGCATAAGCACCCTCGCGTGAGCTCTGATCGCCAAAGATGCAAGTATAAGATCTAAAAGAAACAATAATTAATAATATTATATATAGTTTTTTTTATTGTATTTACGTTTGAAAAGCTTGGATTTAATATTTTAATTTACTGAAAGATATATGACAGGTACGGATAGTGTAAGAATGTATATTCTTATTAGAAGAGCGTTTATAGGCAGTGTGAAAGAATAACATAGGTGTTTTTAAATCATTTAAAATAAGATGAATATACCAATATAAGTTCGTACCTGTAAGATCAATGATATAATTAAATTAATACTGAGAGAAATAAAATAAGTTAGTTTCGAAAGATGAAGTAATAATACAATTTTGGTTGCGATGATTGATTGTGGGCCTTGTGAATATTGTGGGAAAGACACTGCCTGGACGCTGTGTCAGTGGCGTCATTTCAATTTTTAATAGAAGAGGGAAAAAGTTTTGACCACCTCATATAGACTTTGTAAATTACAACATGAGACACGATTGATAAATATTATTTAAACATTTTAAATAGG
Source organism: Neotoxoptera formosana (assembly GCA_022818045.1). NCBI lineage: Eukaryota > Metazoa > Arthropoda > Insecta > Hemiptera > Aphididae > Neotoxoptera > Neotoxoptera formosana. The sequence continues at coordinate 11,105,513 of CM040630.1, read as the reverse complement.
TAACTTATATGTTTTCATAATATATATTACTTATAAGTTTTTTCAAAATTATGGATAAATTTAAGAGTGATAATTTTGTTTTTAGAATTTTTAGATTAGTGATTAGATTTAGTGTCCACGTATATATATTTGAGATAAAAAATTATAAATATTAATTATTATCGTGTCAAAAGTGCTCTAGTGCTTACACAATATTATATTTCCTAAAGACTATAAAAATCAAAATCATGTTATTTCACCAAACAATTGGACTGATTTTGTGCAATCACACAGGGGCAATTCCCACCTTGCCCTCCTCAAATGACGCCACTGCTTTGTGTACCGTATGAATTGGGGTGAAAGACAGCACCGGTTGTGTTGTATGCGATGTCTTAAAAAGTATGGTGGGTGCTGTTGCCACCTGGCTGAGATACGTTACGTGAGAATTGATTGTGTGTGTCACGCAACTTGCGCTATGAATATTGCAGTTGTTTAGCGCAGTGGCGTAATTAGGGATTTGTCTTAGGGGGGGATATACATTTTTTTTCCACACAAAATACTAAATTTTCAAGTTCAATTGTTCAAAATTCTACACAATTTAGTACTCATACAATATTATAATAAATTCTTCAAAATGTAAATATTGAATATATTTAAATTAAATAATAATTACTAAAATATTAAATCTATTTATTTTGTTAGTAATATAATACGTATAATACACATAGCTTTTTTTGTACGGTTTATAAAAGAAATTCTAATTTTCTTGGCTGTTTAGTCAACTAGTCCATAATATCATCAGGATTTAGTACAATTGATTTATTATATAGGGTCTGAGAGGGGGGATCTATCTCCCCCGACCCGCCTTAATTACGCCCCTGGTTTAGCGAGGTTTGCGTGGTTTTCGTGGATGTTTCAATGTTTGTGATATTTTGCTAAATATTGCCATTATGTGGTGTCATTGTTATACTTCCCTTATGCTGTGTTCCGGTGACGTTGTTTGCATTGTTGGAATGAATGTCGTTCGTTTACCATATTATGTAAGTTTCCTTTCATATGCGTGTTGGATGGGGATGATATTTGTTTGATGTATATACTATGCATTATTCGTATTATGATGAATGTGACGTTCGACATAATATTATTTTATAATTTAGAAGTTGTATTGTACATTATAAAAGTTGGCCTTTGACCTGTGTACGTGTAATCTGTGTGGTCTGTGTATTGTTACGTTATAACCGGTAGGTGTTACATAACCTTTCTTTATTGAGATTCTGTATGCTCAAATATGGGCATGATTTATACGGGAGATTGTAAATTCTGCCCGAAATGAACAGGTAAAAACAAGGTCTATGGTAAATTCCGCCCGGAAAAATATCCAAGTAAAAAAGGTATATGTAAATTCCGCCCGAAAAAATATACAGGTACAAAAATAGTTCCACCCGGAAAAATAAATATTTTTAAGCTAAGCGTTCCGTGAATGTACGACGCGATTGTACTTTTCATAGATTAAAACAATTTTCTGATTATTAAATAATTATATAAGTAATGACGCTGCTTTTCCTCCAAATATATGGGCAGCTGCTACAGCAGATTTGAACAGAACAACTAATGCGTGTGAGTCGTTTCATTCCAATTTTAATAAAAGTTTTAATTCTAGTCATCCTCATATTTTTATATTTTTAGACAAACTTAAACAAATTCAAGTAGAAAATTACATAAAAATAAAAGTATAAATGAACCACATAAATATAGAAATTCAAAATCAAAAAAAAAAAATATATACATGCAAAATATAATTAGAAAATATAAAAATAATGAAATATCTATAGATGATTATGTAGGAAACGTGGCTCATTATTTTGGGAATTTTAACAAAAAAAAATAATAAATAGTATGGAAGTGATATTTTGACTCGTATTTATTAATATAATTATTACTATTTTAACAATTTTTAACAATTTTATATGCTATACAATATACACGACTCATAATAATATGTGCTAATTATTGATGATGATTTTATTTTGACTTGTTTTTATTATTATAAATATTAATATTTTTATTTTGTTATATGCACATGACATGTTATAATTATTGTTTATGATTTTATTTTGACTCTTTTTTATTATTATAAATATTAATATTTTTTACTATTATATTTTTATTTTCGGGCGGAATTTACATATACCTTTTTTTACCTGAATTTTTTTTCGGGCGGAATTTACATGTACCTTATTTTACCTGTAGTTCATTTTGGGCGGAATTTATCATTTTCGGGCGGAATTTACATGCGCCCGATTTATACATTGACGGTTATTAGTGTGATCTTAATAGTTTTTTTAATTATATGTATCTAAAATATGTAACGGGATATTGGTTAATTAGTATTGTTTTATATTGTGTAATATAGTAGTATTTATAACCAATGATAAAACCTTAAAATGTACCATTAAATTAAATCATTTAAATATTTATGAATTAAATTAAATAAGAAATACAATTCACAAGCTCAATTTTTAATACAAAATCATATGATTAAAATGTGAGAACTATATATTCATAATGTTGAATAAAATTTTATAAAAGTATTTAATTCATATATAACAAACAACTAAAGATATGTTATGACTAAATTTTTTGTTATTTTATTGTGTACAGTTAATTAAATGAACACAAGTCAATTTTGACAGGTACACCGTTAAAGCCGGTTGAGCATATGTCGACTACTTGAAACAGAGCTCCGGAATACGGTAGTATTTCCTTTTCCTTATCGGTCATACAGTAACTTGCTGTGGTCACATACAGCTGATTTAATTTTTTGCCACCAAAAGCAGCGGATGTGATCTGAGAGGCAGGAAGTTCGATGGTTTTCATCAGAGTGCTTGTATTGGGATCGACTTTTAAAATCTATAACAAAATTATTAAGCAAACACGTTTTGAAACAAACACTTAAAATCAATAACTATCTTTTGAAATCTCACATGATCATTGTTAAAACACGCTATCCACAGGTTACCATCTGTATCGATAGTCATTCCATTTGGATCACCATCTATATTGTTGCACTTTAAATCAAAAATCACTCTGCCGTTGCCTGTGTAACAAAAAGACGTACAATTAATTAAATTTTGTTCTTATATTAATATAATCCAGTAACACAATCTTAAGGGTCACTTACAGATATTTCCCGTGAGAAGATCGAAATCATACACCTCGACTGCGTGTTTGTAAGTGTCTATGTGGTAGAACAATTTGTTGTCCGGGCTCCACGCCATAGCACTGGAGATACTAATGTTTGACAACCTCTTGGTGACAGTGCCGTCGCATTCTACCGTGAACAGTGAACCCTGACACTCGTGGTATTGACCTGGGTTGTCTTCCATTTCTGGTCCCATAGATCCTTGGAAAAATGAACAGGTTTTAAGCACCAATGTCCCAAGGCAGGACTGGTTCACATCAACTTTCCGATTTTAGTACTCACCTACCCACAGACGACCGGAGGCGTCAGCTTTTCCGACGTTTAGGCGGTTGCCTGATGTATTGTCAATCGTTTTCAAGTACTTGTAGTCAGCTTTATTTGAACATCCATCCCAAAATATTTCACCTATAGCAGGACCCAGGCCAATCAAGAAAATGTGAGGTTGGTTGTCGACTGGGATTATAAAAGACAAAGGACCGCTGCAATCTGTGGAAGAACAAAAATTGTTTTATACATTTTATTCAATTTAAAGTTGTGCATCAATATTTCACCTATCATAGCGGTGTTGTAAAAGCTGGTTTCTGGGTTGTATTTGCTAAGTTTCTTCCTGTATACGTCCACAAAGTACAAGCTCCGAGTCAACGGATTCCAGTGCGGACCTGCTCCAAGTTCCAAAATCGGAGATACTCGTTGTATGTTGCATTTCATCTACATAAGATAATAATTGAATTGAAATGCTAATGTATGGTATTACTTAGTATTGTTAACTTTAAGAGTTGTATTTTTCTTAAAAACCTCGATTTAAAATAACTTATTCAATTTTAGAGCACACCGTTATACAAGTCATTTGCTTAAAGGCTACATAATATCTTTATCCATTATTTATAACTAGGGCCCAGAACTTGATGACTTAAAAATCTTTAAAAAATGCACACAAAAAGTGTTAAAATGACTTATAAATATCAAAAAATGACTCAAAAAATAACAAAAATGACTAAAATGACTGTGAAAAATATTAATTTTTAAAAATTTACTTTTTTTAATAATTAATTCAAATGTCAGAAATTATAATTCATAATTATTTTTATTAATAATATTTTTTAATAATTTATTTATTTAAAATTTTATTAGTATGAATTTAAATTACGCAAATTTTTGTACATATTAAATAATATGTTTTTATTACTTAAACAATTTAAATTAAAGTTATGTACTAAAAAAAATGTGTCATATTATTTAAATACTACTAAACAATAAATGTGTCACACTTAGCTATTAAAGTGTGTTTAATATAAAAGTAAAGTCAAAAATAATATAGTTTATAAATCTATTCTGGGTAACCCAATCAAATCGAAATTACAATAACACAGGGGTTTCTCACGCACGTCTGCACTGGGCCTAAAAAAAATTGAAACGAAGATACAAAATAATATAAATACGTAAATAATTGAAGTATTCAGCTATACGATATAATATGTTAGTTTTTTTAAATATTTAATTTTATCAAAATAATATGGAATAAAACATGTTTTTTCTGGAAGAAAAATGCATAAAATGTACTAAAATTGTTAAAAAAAATGACCTTAAAACTGAGAATTACCAAAAGAATGTAAAAAATTATAAATTATAAATTAAATTATAGCGATTTACGCAATCTTTTTTAGGTACTTTTTTCAATAATTTACATAAGAAACATCAATCGTATTATTTCCTATAGATGTCCTTGTATATAAGATGAATTTTGGACAACTATATAGCTTTTAGTTTATATTTTTCTAGCGACAATATTATTCGTGAAATTATTTTACCTGGCATGACGACGGTGAAGATTTCTTTGGACATCTCGATTTATTATCTTCTTTCTTTGGGCAAAACGATTTACTTTCTTTTTTTTTTGGACCACACAGTTTATTCTCTTCTAACTTTGGGCAACAAATAGGTTTATTCTCTTCTTTCTTTGGGCAACAAATAGGTTTATTCTCCTCTTTCTTTGGGCAACAAATAGGTTTTTTCTCTTCTACCTTTGGGCAACACGGTATAGTCTCTTCTTTCTTTTTGCAAAACGATTTATTCTCTTCTTTCTTAGGACAACGCGATTTATTCTCGTCAACCTTTGGGGAAGATGATTTATTTTCTTCTGTCATTGAGCAAAACAATTTATCGTCTTCTGTCTTTAGGCAATATGATTTATTCTCTTCTTTCTTCGGGCAAACCGATATACTCTCTTCTTTTTTTGGACAAATAGGTTTATTCTCTTCTTTCTTTGGGCAACAAATGGGTTTATTCTCCTCTTTCTTTGGGCAACAAATAGGTTTTTTCTCTTCTACCTTTGGGCAACACGGTTTAGTCTCTTCTTTCTTTGGGCAACGAGATTTATTCTCTTCAACCTTTGGAAAAGATGATTTATTTTCTTCTGTCCATGAGCAAAACAATTTATCGTCTTCTGCCTTTAGGCAACACAATTTATTCTCTTCTTTCTTTGGGCAAAACGATTTACTTTCTTCTTTTTCTGGACAACTCGGTTTATTCTCTTCTACCTTTGGGCAAACCGATTTACTCTCTTCTTTTTTTGGACAATATGGTTTATTCTCTTCTATCTTTGTGCAACAAATAGGTTTTTTCTCTTCTTTCTTTGGACAACAAATAGGTTTATTCTCTTCTACCTTTGGGCAACACGGTTTAGTCTCTTCTTTCTTTGGGCAACGAGATTTATTCTCTTCAACCTTTGGAAAAGATGATTTATTTTCTTCTGTCCATGAGCAAAACAATTTATCGTCTTCTGCCTTTAGGCAACACAATTTATTCTCTTCTTTCTTTGGGCAAAACGATTTACTTTCTTCTTTTTTTGGACAACTCAGTTTATTCTCTTCTACCTTTGGGCAACAAATAGGTTTATTCTCTTCTTTCTTTGGGCAACATATAGGTTTATTCTCCTCTTTCTTTGGGAAACATGGTTTAGTATCTTCTTTCTTTGGACAACACTGTTCCATCTCTTCGGTATAGATACTTAATCAGTTAGTTAATTTAATGTTCTAAGTAATTTTTAATTAAAATTAAAATACTAAATTTATTAAACGCCAGGTTGCCATGTATACATAATTTTCATAATATCAAGACGAAAAATTGTCACCGCTGAGTGGCTTCTATTTATTAGCCAATTTATATTAATGTTTTTATCATTCTAACCGCTTATCGCTTTAAAAAGAACAATTTACAAATTGTTTGTTTTCTATTCAACATTTTAAAAAACCTATACTCTTAGACTGTTGTTTCTCATGTACCATTTAGTAAATGTTAATCTACTTTTGTCACCGATTATTATATGTACCTATTTATTTAATTAAAGTAAATCAACTAGATTTTTAATAAACAAATTTATTTTACAAATCATTATATTATTTGGATAGTTTAAAAATAGTTGACATTTTTTTATAACATTTTTTATCTATTTATTAATCATATTTATAAAATATTCTTTTATATAGTAACACATTGTAATTTCGCTTTGATTTGAAATCATTGTGTTCATTTCTAATTATTCTACTACAAATTATAATAATCTTATTTTACAAAGGTACCACAAATAACCTGCCAAAATATATACATTAAATCTTCTTTTAAGATCACTTGTATTTTTGTGCATTTGACTTTAAGTATATTAATAATACTAAATACACTTTGAACTTGTATTACATTGATTTATTCATAAATAACGATATTAACCTCAAAATTGAGTAAATTATAACTCCAATGTAAAATATATGCACAGTACCTTTATATTTTGTATTTTAGTTTAAAACGTATTACAACAGTTAAAATATGTTCATATACATTTTAATTAAATAATATGCATTGAATATTTCGTAATTTGATCTTAGGGTTGAATTTGAAATAAATAGTTACCTACCTTATTAGTCTTGTACATAGTACATAGTACATAGTACATCGGATATTTGAATAAAATAAATGAAATGGTCAAATAGAGAAACTGTATTATTATATACACTACATCTGTTTATTGTTAATATCTTAAGATAATTTTATGTAATTGAAGCAGAAATAAAATATTTTTTATGACATTGATTATATTTGTATTTTTTTGTTAAATTTTTAAGTTTTTAATATTTCTAAAAACAATTATTTAAAAACATTCCTTTATTTGTAAGCAATTCTATTTTACAGTGAAGAATGAATACACCTATGTCACTGAAATAAAAGTATAAATATAGCATGACCATTATTCATAACAAATACAAAGGTTTTCATAATAAATAATAATGATAACTGATAAGTGTACACTATCTTAAACTATATAATTTTATGTTATTCTGAGTTATGGAGGAAAAAGAGTAAGTTGGCAATTTATTATGAGTCCTAACCTAACCTAACCCGGTCAAATAGATTCAAATGATATGTCGTTGGATATTTTGTTTATAATTATTGGTATAGGGAAGGTGTCACAAACTGCAAGTCTTTGTTTGACAGAAAGCATGAAATCAGTACAGCACTATACAAGTTATGGTTATCTAACACAGCCATTAATAAAGGTAGTGTGGGTACTTTATAACTTATAAATTATAAGTATTAACTAATAGTTATAAGATTGATACTTATTTTTGTATCATAATATTTTATTATTGTATATTTATTAATCATGTTAGGGTCTTAACGAACCAATTTTTAAGTTTGAGAATATTTTGGTTGCGAATTTAGTAATTCAGTATTTTCTGGGGCAAAATTTAGAAAATTCCATGTATTTATTTAAAAAATTAACAAAAATATATGCAAACAGGAATATTTACACATCAATATATAAAAAAATGTTGTTTTGCTGTACATAATTCAAAAGAAAAACTATAGAACTTGTAATTTTTACAAAACATTATTTATATATAAAGATAAAACATGATGTTGAGTAATTTTAGGCTAAATGAGTTTAGCTTTACTAATTTAGTTGTTCCATTAATTACCAATTTCTGCTGAATTATTTGAATAGTTTATAGTACATTCAGAATAATCCATTTTACTCTGTTATTTTTAAAATAATAGTAAATTTATCAATTATATCAAATTGAAAAGTAAAAACATTAATTGCACTGCTTCTTTTGCACCCCTTAAATAAGACGGAAGTAACTTATTACAACACACAATTATATATAGGTAGTAGTATTTATAACCAATGATAAAACCTCAAAATGTACCATTAAATTAAATCATTTAAATATTTATGAATTAAATTAAGTAAGAAATACAATTCACAAGCTCAATTTTTAATACCAAGTGAAATGATTAAAAAATGATAATTATGTATTCATAACTTTGAATAAAAATTATAAAAGTATTTAATTCATACATAACAAACATCTAAAGATGTGTTATGGCTAAAAGTTATTATATTTTGTACAGGTAATTAAATGAACACAGGTTAATTTTTACAGGTACACCGTTAAAACCGGTTGAGCATGTGTCAGTCACTCTAAACAGGGTACCGGAATACGGTAGTTTTGACTTTTGCTCATCGGTTGTACCGTAACTTGCTGTGGTCACATACAGCTGATCTAAATTTGGGCCACCAAAAGTGGCGGATGTGATCTGATAGGCAGGAAATTCAATAGTTGTGATCAGAGTGCGTGTGTTGGGATCAACTTTCAAAATCTATGACAAAAATAAACACGTTTTGAAATTAATATTTGAAATGAAAAATTATGTTTTGAAATCTCACTTTATTACTGTTGAAACACGCTATCCATAGGTTACCGTCTGTATCGATAGTCATTCCATCCGGATCACCAGTTAAATTGTTGCACTTAAAATCGAAAATCACTCTGCCGTTGCCTGTATAATAAAGAAACGTACAATTAATTATGTTTTGTTCTTAGACGAATAAAATCTAGTAACACAATCATAGGGTCACTTAATGATATTTCCCGTGAGAAGGTCAAAATTATAGACCTGGACTGCGTATTTGTAAGTGTCTATGTGGTAGAAAAATTTGTTGTCCGGACTCCACGCCATACCGCTGGAGATACTTATGTTTGACAACCTTTTAGTGACGGTTCCGTCATATGCCACAGTGAACAGCGAACCCCGACACTTGTGGTAATGACCTGGGTTGTCGTTCATCTCCGGTCCCATAGATCCTTGGAAAAATTAGCAGGTTTTAAATATCACTGGTCTCCGACTAGACGGGTTCCAATCAACCTCCCGATCTAAGTACTCACCGACCCACAGACGGCCGGAGGCGTCAGCTTTTGCATCAGTTAGTCGGTTGCATGGAGTTTTGTCAATCGTTTTCAAATACCTGTACCCGGCTGTATTCGAACATCCATCCCATAATATTACACCTAAGGCAGGGCCCAGACCGACCAAGAAAGTGTTAGGATGGTTGTGGACTGGGATGATGAAAGTCAATGGATCACAGCAATCTGTAAAAGTCGAACCAAATCTTATTAATACATTTTACTCAATTTAATGTAGTACCATAAACCATGCGACCTTATGACTTACCTATCGTAGCGGTAGTATAACAGCCGGTTTCTGGATGGTATTTGTTAAGTTTCTTCTTGTGTATGTCCACGAAATACAAGCTCTGAGTTATCTTATTCCAGTGCGGGCCTTCCCCGAATTCCAAAGGTGGAGACACACGTTGTATTTTGCAGTTCATCTACATGAGATAATAAATTATTAGAAGTTCATGGTATTGGTAATGTTAAGCAGTGAGTGTATTTTTTTTTTTTAAAAATCGTGACTTAATCAATTTATTTTATTTTAGAGCACAACGTCATAAGCCGAAAAGCTACATAATAACTATATATCCATATCTATTATTAATAACGATCAACGTATTGGTTAATTGGTACTTTTAAATAAATTCAAATAACAAATAACAATTGTTTAAATTTTTTGCTTTTAGTTTATATTTGTCTACCGATAACATTGTTTGTGAGTTTATAATACCCGGCACGGCGGCGGAGGACATTTATTTGGGCAACAAGGATCCATCTTTTTGTATAGATACTCAGTTGGTTAATTCAATGTTCTATGTACGTCTTTAAAATCAAAATACTAAATATATTAAACAACATGTTGCTATGTATACATCATTTTTATATAATATCAAGACAAAAAGTGCGGCACTGCTTATTATTTATTAGCCAATTCATATTAATTATTCTACCAGCTTATAGTTAAAAAAATATTAATTTATAGATTGTTTCTTTTTTATTAAAAATTAAAAAAAACTTATATTCTTGAACTGCTGTTTCTTATGTGCCATTTAAGGAATTTAAATCTACTTTTGTCACCGAATGTTAATATACCTAGTACCTAACTAATTGAAGTAAACCAACTACATTTTAATAATCGAATATATTTTACGAATTATAATATTATTTTATATTGTGAGCAAAGCGATGTATGTATTGATTTTACAATGATGTGTGTATAATTCTTTATTTTTTTGTTTCTGTCATCACGTTTTTGGACAGTAAAAGTGCATTCAAACATGACAATTTTTTTTTAGATTTATTAATTATTATATGAACTAACATTAACATTTGAAAATCAATACATTCTTCTCTCCGCTCAAAATCTAAAATTTCCAATAATTTTCTAACGTGTCAAGAAAAACAACAATAAATTTAAGAGAAAAAATTTGAATTTTTACTCGTAACCAATTTTTGACAAAATCTATTTTCTTTTTTTCGTGCAACACCGACGTTTTAGTTTGGATGAAATTAGATATTTAAATAAAAAAAACAACGTTAGTTATTTTACTGTAATTAAAAAAAAATTAAGTGGGTGCTTGAAACGTTTGAAGTATATCATTATATTTTATACAGTTTGATTTAATGTACTGTATTCAGTGTGGGTCTGGCATACCAAAGGCCCATGGATCAGTTTTTTAAGGGGCCTCCAAAAAATGTACACTGTATTTTGTTGAAACATTATTTTAAGATACTTTTTTAAATATAGGTACTTTACATTTTCACCAATATGGATCATAATATATAATACCTATATACCATGATCATGATTCATGAGTTAACATATAAAAGCAATTTTACAACTAATTATTTTTGAAATACCTACCTAGTAAGAATATTTTAAGTAATAAAACACAATTTTTAAATAAGTACTTTTTTTAATTCATGAGAAGAATAAGCTATTGTTTCTATCAATTGTTGAGTATCAATGGCTATATTTTTTTCTATAGCCATCAACATTAATGGAGTAAGGTGATTTTGGTGTAACGTTGAGCGAAGTTTTGTTTTTATGCATTTAAGCTTTGAAAATACACTTTCACAAGTTGTTTGTGTTGATGGCAACAACAAAGCAAACTTATATATGACAAATAAATTTGAAAATAAATTTGACTGGCATGATAATTCTCGTAAAATTAAAAATGCGCAGTGAATACATTTGTTTGATTTTGATATTTCATCATTATCTTCATCACTCGCATCTTCATTTCTTAAAAGTAACTTATTTTCTGAATCATAATCGGTAGTATATTTAGGTATTTGTGGTATATTACGAAAACTAAAATTATATTTCTATTATAAAATATTTAAACTTAGGAGACATATACATAAGCTATATAAGAATAATATTGTCTAAGTTACTTTCATAAGTAAATGTCATACCTTCATCATTATTATATATTCATATATTATACAGATATTATAGACGTATAGTAGGTTTTGTAAATTAATACATAATACATTTTTTCTATGCAATATTTGTATGATTGCTGAATCCAACAGTGGGGCACCGGGGCCCTCGCAGGCTGCAGGATCGGGCAAGCGGGGTCCTAGTGGTCTCGTCCAAAATAAAGATAAAACCTAACTTAACTTGCAGTAGCGCAATTAATCCAAAAAAACCTCCTCTAACTTGTACAAAGCCTAACCTAACCTAGGTATGGGAAAGCAAATGATTATTGAATAAATTTTCAATTTCTTGGGCCCCTAAAGAAAAACTGCTCCTATAACAGCTGAATATTTCGATAAATACATTAGGGGGGGGGGGGTTCCTATTCCCTATAAACCCAATAAGAACAAAATTGACGACTCTAAAAAAAAAAAACGGAGGGGCCCCGGCCGCATTCGCGGCCCAGCGGCCATGGCTAGGCCGATACTGACTGTATTATTTATACATAGTAAGATTAATTATTTAAATAGCAATAATATCATAAAATACATTTAATTATGTAAGCTGATAGACCATTTTCACTCAGAATCGTTTTTCGTATACAATGATTTTATATTCTAGATTCACTTTCCTACCGGAAAAGATGGTTGTATTCGAGTAAAATATATGAAATTGTCAAATATAGAAACTGTATTATTATATACACAACACCTATTTACTGTTGATATCTTAGGATCATTTTATGTAATTATATTAGAAATTAAATACTTAACAGCTAACACAACATTTATCATATTGGAATATTTGCTAAATGTTCAGTTATTTAACATAACTAATATACCTAATCAATTAAGGAAAGCATTAATTTATTTTTAAACAATTACAGTTGAGAATAAATGCACATATATATATTATATATTTACCTATGCAGATTATTTAAACTATAAAGGTAGCATGGTCATTGGCAATTTTACACATTTATTATAATATATTAAAAAAAAATTTAAATCATAAAAAATACAAAGGTATTTAAAATAAACAATAATGATAAATGTACAGTATCATATAGGTACTAAATAACTCTATCTAGTCTTAATTTCTAGAAAGTTAAAAAAATTCATTTTCACAACTTTTTTTTATAAACATTTAAAGTTTAAATTTTTACTAAAATTCACCAAAATCTCAAAAATGCACAAATTATTTTGTACTTAAAGCTTGTAAATGTTCAATTATTAAAACTAAGGATTGGATGTAGTTTTAAATGAAGTTTTTTCATAAATATATAATATTGTATCCAAAAAATCTAAAAAATATATTTACAGAGTTGATTTTTAAAGACACTTTAAGTTTAAATTTTGATGAAATTAGACATTTAAATGAATAATAATGTTAGTTATTTCGTTGTAATTTAAAAATATTTTTTGTGGGTGCTTGACATTTTTAAAGTAGGCATATTATTATACTTTATGCACTCGATGGCATTTTCAAATGCAATGTTTTATTCAAAAACTAATTCAACCTACTTTATTCTTAACTTTATCCTACTTTAAAATTAATTATTTTAATAGCTGTTATATCATAAAATATTCTTTAGTTATGCTTAGACTGACCGCCGTCTTCGCTCAGAATCGTTTTTCGTATACCTACATTCTACAATGATTATAGATCATTGGATTCAAATTTAATACACCCATTACAGTGACCCACTCGATACCTACTGTATAGAAGAGTGGTACTCACATGCCGACCTATTTTTTTTTTAACTTGTCACTAAATTCCGCTAAATGAAACTGACAACGCATCAATATTGACAATCCAGAAAATTGTAGTATTATACTCGTACTATAAATATTAAATATATATATGTTAAAAGTATTATTTTTTCTTAAATAGTACATTAACATTTTGAATTATGACCTTTGTTTTATTACTTATCTTTTTCATCGTAACATAAACATAGGTATTTATTATGCCATGTCTAAAATTCTTAACCACTATGGTTAAAATTATTGTATATTATAATAATTTATAATGTTACTGTCAAAGACGTGAATTGAGGAATTAACGTTAGTGATTAGTCAATAACGATACATCGATAAAATTAGACAGTACACGATATTGACTTGGAAAAAATGTTAATTTTCCATTTTTATTTTTTTTATATTTTTTTATATACTTCCGTGATTTAAAATAACATGTTACTGCAGATGGAACTATTTACCTTACGAATTTAGTAATCACTCATCGTTATCAATTACGTTATCATACATTGTTGCAATTGAATCCTAAATATTTTGCTCACATTAAAGTAAAATAGTACTAAACAATTTAGTAAGGTCTTGGCCTATGCTGTTAACCAGTAATACATATTATACAATATACTTAACTCCAGAAATGTTGAACCAAAAATGATACAATTATTAAATTAGTAAAAAATAAGTCTTATTAATTACCATCTTGGTCTCTCATCATAGTGATTGTGTATCTTTTGCAAAATTAATTAGATATACCTAATTGGTTAAGTTAAAAACACTTGAATTTATCCTGAATATTGTAACTAGTTAATATCTATTTTAGTCAATCCAAACACTGATGTGATGTTTTCTGAAAGTGCACAGTGCACACACAGCAAGCAGTAGCCGCTTCTCCAGCCATGGTGTAATCTGTAAGGTGTACACGTGTTGACTTATTATGTGTGTTCATATCGATGTATAATATTATATTATGTAGATGCTAGACACTCACGACTAAGTTAGGTATACCAAAACTGGTACCGTGACATGCAATCACCTAACCACCGTCCACCCACTGAGTCTGCTAACCCTACCCGATAATCAGTGTTAACAGCTCTCCTCTCTCTCTCTCTCTGTCTCACTGTATCTCACTCTCGCCCACTCGTGTGTTTAACACGGCCAATTTGATATATATCTAGAATTTTTTTTCTTAACTATTGATATCGATTGACGTGAGACATGTCGACATGTCGTCAGATGTCAATGTTTTATAGTTTAAAAAATGTATCGAAGATATTATTCATCATTTCTCGATGACAGAAACAGTGATGCACTAATCCACTCTTTAGCCCAATTGCACGTCTCCTTTCCCAGTATATTATCGATGTGTCTAATTCTAACCCCATGTATATAAATCCACCCTACCACTATTAAGTCACAACGCAGCTGCATCTGTATATTATATTATTACCGTGTCGCTGGCTTTTGTATGTTCGGGGTGCGTCGAACACGTGTCAAGCGTACCTATATATTATGTTTATTATATTATTATCTAACTGTTATTGTATACTATGTACGACACACTCTATTATACTCGCATCCGGATAATACAATTGCCAGTGACTTCGCCGCCGTCCATGATTCGCCATACGTCGCACCTCGGAGCTCCGGCTACAAACTCTCGGCGCCTTAGATAGGGGTAGAGTCGTAAGAAGTCCTGTTAGTGGGGCTGGACAAGTTGTTATCATTTTTTTTTTTAAGTAAAAGGTTGACTGAACTTTAAAACTACCTCAGTGAATGTATTATTTAATGTTGATAACATTAAATACAATTTTCATTTTTTTATTGAGTTTAATATTTTTTCTTGAAAGATTTTTTCGGAATAAAAAACTATTATATATTTTACTATACCCAGTAAAATTTACTAGTAACTTTTCTGAGTTAAAAAATAACGTTTAGATTATAATAGGTCATATTGTGATAAAAAATAATGTCAAATTAAAATGTAGGTGCGGAGAAATAACTTTCTAACTTGCTAATAATGTTATTGGCCAGCCTTGATTGTTAGTAAAATATATCATTGACATTGTAATGTAATACCAACAAATGTATGTACACAGTGCCGTAGCTACCATTTATTGGGCCTCCGGCAAAAAAACATTTTACGCCCTTAGTATTACCAGTGGACATGTTAATCAAGACTTTTAATGGAGTCCCGACTCCTCTTCTACAAAATATTTCATACGTGTTCAATTTTAATTGTTCCATAAATTACCACTTTTACATTATTGCTCTATTGAAGTAATTAATTTTACTAATTATAAAATGGTGGGTTGAATTAATTTATGAAACATTTTTGAAAGAGTAGTGTACTCTTGAACAGTTGGACGAGAAATAAAAAATAATATTTGTCAATTGATATCGTTTTTTGATCATATTGTTTTTGTAAATATTATTGAGAACATTAAACTCTTTATCGCTGTACCGATATATATTAATTTAAGTTTGATATAAAGTACAAACGCAACAATAATTTTTCTGAATCGCTCGTAATTCGTAAGTATCATATTACGGTTTTATTTTCGCACACGATTCTATAAAAAATTGCTTTGGTACTTACATTTTGGTACTTTATATATAAATAAAATATAAATTACAAATATTGTGTAAAAATAAGATGAATTACATAATAACTAAAATAAGCACAAATGTAAAAGTCATCAGAAAAAAAAATAAAACATTTTCCCATTTTGTTTTTTTGCAAAATCTTTGCAGCCAATATGTATTACGTTATAGTGCGCAGTTATAATATGTTCGCCAACTACTAAATAAAAATGTTTTTTCTCCGGAAAACGCAAAAAATCGATTAAACGAAATCGAGGGTTTCGGTGGTACGATTGAAGGAAATGAAAGTGTTCTTTGTGTTTGGGAGGGTGTATTTGCGTCAAGGGGAGCCGCGCATACGCATTATTGATGCCCGTACCGACCACCCTCCGCCACTGCTACAGTGTCCCGAAATATTCCATCACGCAGCTTTCTCTGTTAATCATGCCAGCTACCCTCTCACTCGACCACCGTTTTCGGCACGGGTCGCGCCCTGTAACCGCCAGCTCGCCCCCAAAAATCCAGCGAAAGTGAAGCTGCGGCCCGCACAGCTTGTCAGTAGACGTATTTCGGTGCAACCGATCGGTGGTCCAAATCGGCTTGGGTAGCACCAAATATCTTCTACTCGTATCACGCCTAAGTGCACAGCAGTCCGGTTCACGGCAAACTCATCTACGGAAAACTCGTCCACGGCAAACTCGTTCACGGCAAACTCGTCCACGGCAAACTCGTTCACGGCAAACTCGTTCACGGCAAACTCGCCCGCCGCCACTACTGGTGAGTAAACGCACATTTCCATAATATTATATAATATTTTCTCATCAATTTACATAATAATACTCTCATGGTCGGTGATCTAGTTAATAGTTACAAGGATACATTTTACAATAGGTAATTTTAAAACAGGAGTTCGGTTGCACGTCCGTCTGAGTTAACAACAGATACACAATACACGATAACATTAACTTTTAGTATTTTAAATACGATTATTTCTTATCTTATGTTAACAACGCTCATAGCTTTAAAATAATTGTATACTGATTGCGGTTAATATTATAAGTGTATATATTTTTTAAGTTAAATAAAAAACGATCCAATCGTTTTGGTGTATTGTTGGTGTCGAGTGTACCTCATCATTTGAGTAAATCGCTTTAATGGATGTGTAAAATCTGAATTCAATGCTAAACGGTTGTACCTAAACAATTAAAAATATAAATGTATGGAAAATAAATAGTCCATTTATTTTATTAACCAGATAAATCATATTTTTTTGAAACAACTTCAAGTAAATACAAAAAATGCTTAAAATGTATTGTTATGTTTTAAAATTCCAATAGGTTTATTGATAAGATTATTATTATTATTATAGCATTATATTGTGGTTTTTCCGATTATTCTTATAATTTTGATAGGCGAACATTAACTTTTCATGACATTAGACAGTCGCTCAATGCGTGTGCGCGTATGGTTATTGATTTTGCCGTCGTGCAGCAAACATCCACCCCCATGTATTCTACCTTACATATACCCATAAATAAAATACAGCTCTAATATTTTCGATAGCATTTGCATCAGTATTATTATGCTTCATTATTACTATAGACATAAAAAAAATGCATAATGGTTATGGCTGTACATAATTAATTTAGAAACTAGGATCCCACTTTTATTTTCACCTCACGCATGACATTTAATATTAAATAATCATCAAGTGGATGATTAAATAAATGCATACATAATATTTACAAAAACAAAATTGCACAATAAGTAAACACGAATATATTATATATTTTTTTAAATTGTATTTTTATAATTTATTATTATTATGTGGTTATATAGTTTTTAATTAATAATAGGACGTTAATATTGGGCTCCATATTGGTAACATTTAATCTCGAATCATTTAAATGATTATTGTACGCATGTTTAATTACTTTTTTTGGGACTATCAGTTGAGAAACGCTGATATAGATCAGTCTAATATCAATTATATGAATCCAGCAGGTTTTGAAAAAAAATTGTTTTTTAACTCCAATAAAATATTGTAAGTAGGGAAAAGTAGAACTGTCATGTTGTAAATGTTTCATTTGATTTATTCGTTTAATTCTCTAGACTTTCCTTAGCATTACATTTTAGTGCTGGTCCTAAAAATAGGCCAACAGTGGGGGAAGGGAGATGTGCCATTCCGCGAGGGTGAAAATTGTGGGACCTCTATTGATTTTTCGTTGCCAACATAACGTACATTTTTGGAAAATATGCTTACTCCTGCAACTTTTGGCTGTGAGGTCAGACTGATCAGAATGAGTGGGATATTCCAGAATGTTATCCGTAGAGGAAGAGCCCACACTGGATATCCAGGGTCTTGATTTGCAGTGATAGTGAGGAGGGTTTGAGGTACCAGTGATTGATTCCCGGGTCTCGTCGACGACCTGGCGGATGAGCATACTCACCCCCAGAAGGCGAGGAGAGGGTGAAAACGAACGGACTCGATCGATTTATGTTGTGGTGGAGTTGGCGGATAAGGGGTGCCGTTGCCGTAACAACGGCGACGGTTCTGGCCCGGGGAACGCGAGCGACGCGCTCTCTCTAATGGTCCACCACCCATCCCGCCTTGTTGAAATAAGCTCGTTGCAGCCCGGATGTTGCCCGGATATCGTCAGTTCGTCCGAGATCTCCGCCGAAGCTGTTTGCCTGTTGTTGGCTATTCGCACAAAAGTGCCACGCCCAAACTGTTATAACTTCTTTACAATTTCCCGGTAGTCGTTCGATACACCTAATGGCTTATTGCATACAATCGCCGATTAAATCGTACCTAGTTATGTTGTTCTAGTGGCTACTCGTTTTAGTCTCGTACTTTAAATGTGTCTTTACTAATCGGTCGCGCTTCAATAACGCAACGCGAACGTATTTCCGCCAACTTCTGAGGATAAGCATCGTTATGTGTGGTATGACTACACGTCACCTGCGGACCGAATGATTGAGACATCTGCTACAGTTCCCGGAGATCGACAGCGGGCCCCATTGCTGTGTTTTTAATGACGACGTGGCACATAGATATATCTCCAACAACAGTAAGTTTACATATTATGTTTGCTATTGAGCTAAGTAGAGGGTGGGGAAATTTTAACATCATACATTTACAAATTACTTTAAATTGGTTATTTGATAATAGGTACCCCTTGTGTAAAGTTGTATAATATAATATAATTCATCGCACCAATTATGCAATCTGACAAATAACAACCACTAGCACTTGCACATTCACCTATCTATAATTTTGTGTTTGCATATCCGTGGAGGTATTTATGAAACTAAGGGTTTATTGATTAATTGTGTCTTAAAATATAAGTATGCGTCTGTTACTCTGTTCTAATATAATAATTTCATTTATTAGCAAAATTGTTTCGAATCTGTTTCTGAATGCCCGGGGAGGATGAGGGGAGTCATACTGTTCTGGCGTACGTTGAAAGAATCGATCAATACGCACATAGCCATTTTAGAACGTATCTCCCAGTTTACCACGATTTTCCAACACTCTTCCGCCCCTTGGAAAGTTTTTACCACTACCCCGTAATATCTCTGGCTTCTGCTTGTCGGTTTCCTAGCAACGGCCAATCGTAGCTGCAGAAACGGCGATCGATCACAGACTTTAAGCAGTATATTTCAGCCACCACCCACCAAATTGCCTCCCACCACCTTGCCACTCATCACTTTGCCACCCACCACCTTTCCACCTCCCCCCTTACCTCCCAAAACCTTACCACCCACCTATTACCACCCACCTATTACCACCCACCACATTACCACTCAGCCACATTTCATCTGGTCCACCCCAATTTCCACCCAAAAACTTACTTGCAAGCTATCCAGTGTCGCCAATAAAATGCAGGTGGTGCGCTCTGGCACTTTAGTACTCAACTATTATATAAGGAAAATTTGCTGATAGATGGTGCCACTGGTAATGTATATATTAGTGGTTAGGATATTATACAAACTTTCATCCGTTTTTCATCCCTTTTAAGATTTATTATCATGACAAAAAGTAGTCTATGTTTTTCCCAAAGATTCCATCTATCTCTATACCAAAATTCATCAAAATGATTCAGTGGTTTAGGCACGAAAGCTTAACAAACAGACTTACTTCCACATTTATAATATTAGTATAGATATAGATGATAGTAATGCACTACATCTATTAATATTGTGATAGAGACTGTCGTAAGCTATATATATTTTACTAACCATGTTATAATATTGAAAAATTCCATTTTATTAAAAATCAATATAAGTGAAATATCAAAGAATTTGCGGTGGTGATAAATATAATGTTTTATTGTTTTTAATATTTTCCTTGGCCCTTGTGGCTTATACTAAACATTTTCACTAATATTTCTTTAACAAAAACAACGAAGATGATAAATTAAAGGTAATTCGGAACAGTTTGACCAGGGTGTGGGGTGATTTAACATAATAACTAAACAGTTAGATCCATAGACTTTGTAGAATGGATTATTGACCAGCCCAGCCTTTATTATTAACCATGAATTTAGTACACAGCACTAGGCGATCTAAGTGCACTCTGTATGTTAGTAGCACGAACTACATTTGTGTTCATGAATCGTGTATCATAAAACACTGATAAGATAACTTAGATAACCGATAAAACGAAAACCAAATGTAAAAAGTAAAAAATTATTTACTATAGATATTGAACAGTATGAAGTACGATTTAAATTGTATTGAAATTAATATTGGGATTTGAGATACGTTATTATCAACTATGATAGTTCCTTCTTTTTAAAATTGTCTTTAATTTGTTTTTTATTTTGACATATGAGAAAATTGTCTCATCCTCATTGTTTCAGTAGTTAGTAAAAATGTATGTTAAAATTTCCTTTTGATAAGATTCACCAGGGAAAGTTAACAAAACTGGTTATTTTCAATGATGTGGTCAATCGTTTTTTAGTGTAGTAACTAGTACAGTGGCGTACACAGCTGGGGGGGGGGGTGGGGTTACATTAAAAAAATTATATACATAT
Source organism: Neotoxoptera formosana (assembly GCA_022818045.1). Lineage (NCBI taxonomy): Eukaryota > Metazoa > Arthropoda > Insecta > Hemiptera > Aphididae > Neotoxoptera > Neotoxoptera formosana. The sequence continues at coordinate 11,084,307 of CM040630.1, read as the reverse complement.
ATATTATATTATACATCAATAAATCAAAATAATATTATGCTGTTTAACTAAGATTTATTTTCATCTTAAAACAATATCTAATTGCTTGGGTTTTTGCCCTAACTCATCAATGACCTCTTCAGGTCAAAATATTTTTACAATACTCGATTTTTATTTAAAAGTATATACAGGTAATTATTTAGTATAACTACAAAGCGTCAAAGTTACATAGGTATATACAATAGAAATGTATATATATTATATAAAATTCAATAAAAAATATAAAGAGACATTTATTTTTAATATATTTATCATTTTTAGTAGGTTGATAATATAATTAATTAAATATTTACCTGGTTCCTTTGAGCTAATTGTATCACAAATTAGTGATCATTCTTCTTCTGTTATTGGAATAGCAGGCTCGGGACTTCTTTTATTCTTTTATTATTACTCAAAAAATATTTATTTAATATTTTTATTTTTATTGTTTTAGAAAATATCTTAACAGTAAGTTCAATTTTTATTAAACGTCCAACGCATCAGCAATTTGAACATTGAATGATATAGCATTATAGCTGTCTTAATTCCAAAACCATATCTTGATATAGTTGAATATTTAAAAGTATAGATATAGCAATAGCTATTTAGGTATAATATCGGATCATACACAGACTTAATATTCGACGATTGTCGACACTCATGTTTGAACAAATTTCTTAATAATTTCAATAATTTGTAATCAGTTATTAGTAATGTCTACAATAAACTGCGTTGTTTACATAATGGAATATAATTTCGAATATCCGATATTTAAATCTAATAGCTTCGGTGGCGACGCTCTTCTCTCCATACATATCTAATCGAAACTCGATTGTGACGGTAACACTGCAATTCGCTTAATTTAAATTTGTATCGAATTTTATTAGTATTATTACATTTTTTTTAAATTGTATTCATTTTTATTATACATTTTTACGTATTACGTAAAGTGAATGAAAATAATACTAAAGGGGGGTTTGAAAGTTGAAACTTTGAACACCCGACCCCCCCCCTGTGTGTACGTTACTGAACTAGTAGCTTAATATTATGTTACTAACATTACGCATCATGGGCCGAGATTTCAGTTACAAGTTTACTGTCACTATAGTGCCCTCTTCCGTGAAACCGATTTGAAATCACAAGGCCAATCTATGAGTATGAGATCTATTTGTTTAAATTAAATTTACATGTATAGCTCAAAACTGACTTATAACTATTACTAATATTATAATTAATTAAAAAAATGAAAAAAAAATTAACAATAAGTCATTTTAATAAAACATTTTACAGTAACTGAATAATTCACACTACCTACGTTGCTCAATAGTTCAGTCAGAATGAACAAGAATCAAATGCATTTTTTTTTTCATACTTTTTATCTAGGTGTTTTGAATTCGATCTAGAGCATTTTACAAACATATTAGATGCAACAAAAAATGTAATTAAATCATTTTTATGATGAGAAGTGGGGCTAAAATAGTCGTAACTTTTTTTATTTTGTTTACGATGCTAGGTTTCAGATAAGGTTCCTTAATTTCATTATTTTTTCAGATCCTCCAATCTCCAGTCTTCAAATCCACACATGATCTGAATACTAAACCTTATATGATTTTTAACCATTGGCTTAACTTTAACATTTTTCTCTCGGATATTATTTTGATAACATTACGCAGCGTCCGGGAATTTTGTCCACACATTGCTAACCTATAGGCTTGATTAAAGTTTCTATATTTGGTTTAGGTGCGTGTTTATCTCGGTCTGAGTGAGTTTTGATTCAATAATCCACTCGTGGCCATATTGGCCAGTGATGGATTTCCTGAAGGCGTCTTCGGTGTTTTTGGTTATTTTTTTGTTTAATTGTTTGTAAAATAGAGAAAAGTTGAAATCTGTGTTTGTGAGTCTAGGTTATATCTAAGTCATAAACGGCATAAATCATACTTGCAGTCCTTTTGCGGTGGACACTGGATTTGACACGGTGCCCGGTGTATTTCGATTTAAGTATATCTCGGGTTCATAGGAAAAAATATGGTTTGAATGTAGGTACCTAATTTTACAGTAAGTTTACGTTGAAATCGGTTAAGTGTAATACGGTGTTTGCAGGGCAAGTTGGCAGTGTTAAATTAAAATAATTATATGCACGTATATATTATTATAGATTATTTTTTGTCACCATTACACATCATTTGGTACAGCACATAAACGCAAAGAGGGCTTCGTCCGTTTTATTTAATTAAAAATTATCATGTATTAATATACATAATATTTATATGACAAATATTATAGGATACTGTGATATTAACAATATTGTGAATTCCATAATTGGTAAGTTATTGTCATAGCTATCGTGAAAATCATCAAAGTTTATCAAATATATATATATATAACACAGGGTGTTCCAGGTCTATTTGACTAATGCAATAACTTTTTTTCTATTCAATATTTTTAAGTATTTTTTTTTTTTTTATAATGATTTGTAGAGCTCTGCGCTATAATTTGTATATCTTATATTTTATTTTATTTTTTTACAACAAAAATAAATAATTTAAATTTTGTATTTAATATTTTTCTAATAATCCAAGATAGCTACTATTTCATAAATAAGTATTTAAAAACCATTTTGGCGTTTAAAACATTTAATTTGGTTAAGTCGTTAATTTTTAAACAATTTTCAAAGTGTGTTAAAATTCAAAATTATTTCTTGCTAATCACTGTTACAGTTGTAAAAGTCATTGCATTAGTCAAATAGACCTGGGACACCCTGTATATTAATATCATTAATGTTCTCGGTTTAACTAAAAAATGTCTTAAAATATAATTATTTACTAATTAAAATAATGTAAATAATGTAAATTATGTCCATAATGTAAATAATGTAAATAATGTAAATAATGTAAATAATGTACATAATGCAAATAATGTAAATAATGTAAATAATGTAAATAATGTAAATAGGTAAGTAATGTAAATAATGTAAATAATGTAAATAATGTACATCTTGTCACAAATTACTAATAGGTAAGTCGCTAAAACATTTCAATGCTAACCATTTTTGAGCAAATAAAAAAAAAACGAAGTACGTTATACGTGCAAGTTTATAGTTTATTAAACAAATACAATAAGCATGCCGCATGCGCGTGTTGTAAGAAAATCAAATTGTGTTGTTGCCATCCGTGTCGTATAATTGGTCAGTTATTTAACCATGTTGATTATTATTTTTGTCCGTCCATAATATGTTATGTGTGTTACGGACTCTGTACCTGGCTATATTTCTTCATGATAAAATATTATATCATCTCTAATAAGTAATATGATATAATATTTTATCGTGAATGCATATTCTTCGTTTAAAATATATATATATATATATATATATACAGTCGAATCCGCTTTATTGGAACACATAGGTTGAGTGTTGTTTCGTCCCGATAAAGCGGCTGTCCCAATAATCCGAAATAAAAAAACGAACATAATATAAATTTGTTGAAAAACTGATTTTCTATATTTTTATTATTACGAACATTACAATAATACGATATTATGGAAATTATTTAATAATGCAAAAAGAAAAACCCGATGCCTTATTATTTATAAAAATACATCCATATATAAAGTATGTACTTAAACATATTTTTTTATTATTTTTATTATTATATAATATTTTTGATACTCAACTGGAAGTTTTTGTAAATAAATTTGTCGAAAACAAGGAGATTTTTAATTTTTTTAATAAAAGATTACTTTTATACTCGATAAAAATGTCCCAAGGATTCGTGGCCCATAGATAAGCGGTGAACGTTTACCCTACAAGTATACATTTGTTTTCGTAATTGAAGAATTGTCCAGATTAAGCGGTTGTCCTTATTGACCGGTGTCTCTATTAAGCGGAATCGACTGTACTTATATTAAGATATAAACACATAGGTAGTAAGTCATACTACTGTGTATTCAAGTCATTATCTGTCATAAATGTTTTTGACAAGGACAGTGTAAAAACTTTAATATGAGTGGAAAATTCAGGTTTAACCTAACATTTCGGACTTTTACCGGTTAGTCTTGGTAAGTTCTAAGATATTAAAATTACTTGATCGGTCAAACCACTGATGATAATATATATTTAATAATACATAATATATTATTATTGTAAGTAGTTCTGCATTTTACAAAATAGAAACTTTTATAATTCATTAGTTTTTATCTTAGAAAAAAAAAATGTATTTTATGGTCACATCTTAAAGTAGAAAAATTATTTCAAAAAATAAAATATCCAAATCGAGTACAATGGAATTCAAATTAGTACCCAGATGAAAAATGTTCTACATATTTAATTTCGACTTATTTCGTTTATACAATTATTTATTTAAGACAAATAAAAAATTATTAATAAATACTATTGATGACAAAATATTATGTTTAAATGTTGTATTATTGACAAACGAGATACATTTATCACATATATATTAACAAGTTTAATTTTAACAAGTATTTTTTTACGTATTGTTTTATGCAATAATTATCGATGCCAAGGTATAGTCGCAAGCATGCAATAATAAATACAATTGAATGGTAATAATTTTATATTATACTCAAGTTCAGGTTTTTATAGATTTACTAATTATTTTATAATTAAATTTAAAATTAAAAAAAAAATATATATATCACTACAAAAGAAGTTAAATGTATCTATACTACAATTAATAATTATACAACATAAGGGAATCTGAAATTGCATATTATCATCATTGTTCATTAGTATTTATTTAAACAATATTGTATGTATTTTTTAAAATCGTTTATATTTAACTAGCTGTCCCGCTCGGCGTTGTCCGTGCCAAATATTTGTTTATTTTATAAATATATTTGTGAATAAATGTATATATTATGCAATATTTCTACTAATCGTAATAGTAAAATAATAATTATTTGTAACCAATGGAAATTCGTTATAAATATAAAAAAAAAATATTTTCGTGAGACGAAAACTAAATTTACGTGTGAGCCACCCTTCAGCGTTATCTATAAGGATTGATAAAATACGCTATATACACCCGCAAAGTTCTCGAGAGATCTCGATTATCTATTAATAGCCATTGGTGATATAGCATTTATTGTAAACGACCCTTTAGTTTTTGAGTCTCTAACTGCTAAACAGACAAACATCCGTTTTTAAATAATAATATATAGAATAGCTGCGTGGTAGACAATTATTATAAATCATATATTTTCAACACATTTTTTGTTTTCTTGTCTTCTTTATGTATACCTACTTTCGAATAGACAGAAAGTTCAATTAAAATACTTATACTATTATTATTATTATTTTTATTAAAATACCTTTATTGTTGGACACGTCATGTCAGTAAATTTAAAAAAAATAAAGATATATACCAAATCACAACAAAACGCGTCCCATACGAACGACCAGACGTATATAAGTATAATGTCATTAATCATTATATAATTATATAATTAACTAACTAAATTATGATAGTGCAAGTGTGAACGACAATCTTATCATTGGAGGAATAAGTAGACGGTCACGACTGTGTATTATGTGTGTAGTCCACACATACGCAGATATTTTTTACATTACAATTTTTTTCGGCATTCCGATTTATTATCCCGAGACGTTTTATACAACCTTCCCCGAGACATGGCCAATCCATTATTGAAAACTACACTCAAATCCAATGAGAACTTTTCGGGATATACGCGTAAATACCAAAAAAGGGCTTCTATTTTATGATAAATACGTAGAAATAGATGATAAAATAAAATTTATTAGAACAATATTCGGATACTAGTTTCACTCAATCACATTTAAATTGGACATTTAGTTTTAGAATCTGAGGGAAGCGATGAATGTACATAACCTAACGTCCTAACCTAACCTATTGATTTTACAATTATTGTTAGGTATAGGTACGTGTTTTTTTGTCACCTATCACCTTGTGGAGCTGTTGAAATTTTTAAAACCTTTATAATGATTTGAAACTTTGAGGGTGGTATCTGGTAAAAAAAAAATAGAACTATTTATTACTTTCAATAAAAACAGGTTCAAAATCGATTTTGGTTTTTGTTGTAACTCAAAACTGAATTAAGTAATGTACAGACTTGAAATATTTGCCTAATATTCATATTTAAATTAAAACAATTAAATAATAATTGTTAAAATATTTTGGCTCTTTTTGTGCTTTTGTAGGTATTAACTATTTTTAATTATCAATTTACGAATATTTGTTTTTGTTTAGAACTATTGACATTTTAATACAAGGATCCTGACGATTTTTTCTTACAGGAATTATACAAAAAAGTTATGCATAATTTCACAAATATTTTTATGAGCATCTGAATTTTAAATGTTGACAAAATTATATACTCGCAAGTAAATTAACGATTTCTCATTAAACGTATTTTGTCGAAACTCAAAAACAATTAATCATAGAGACTTTAAACATAAAACGGTTACTCAAAGTAGCATTTGCTAAAAATAAATTTTAAAAGTATAAAAATTAATTTATTGGCTCCTAAAACTTTGATTTTTTTAAAATCATTTTATTATTCATTTTTGATAATCATTTTTAAGCGCAGTCCCAAAACTTAAAAAATTACAACACGTTTCCGTTTTTTTTCATAGCTATTTAATAATATTAAAAATCCATAGATATAGATTTTTTTCTAAACATCTAAAATTCAAATTTTAATAAATTTTTTCGAAATCAGGAAAATGTGCAAATTTATTTTAGTAAAAAGTGTCTAAAATGTTCAATTTGTTTTGTTCATGTTTGACAAGTTAATATAAGGATCCTCATAAGTACCTATAGCTCTTACTGAAACTTAAAGATTTAAAAAAAAATTGTATTTAATTAATTTTGCACAGATATTTAAGTGCAAATTTGGAAGAATTTAGGTGTTTAAACAAAAAATTACGATTTTAGTTATTTTCAAAAACATTATTGACGGAGACTTGAAACTTCTACACATATTTTAATATATAATAAATAATAATGTATACAATATGACATTTTCAAAATATTTAGATAAACTTTATGTTATTGCATATTTATACATACTACGGTCCTATTCATACTGTTATACAATAATACGGTATTTACTCAAAAGTTCAAAACAATAATATATTAAATGACACAAATAATATATCTTTAAAATATAGATACAATTCAAATAATTAAATATCAATAATATAATATAGATGCAATGTTTTTGGCAAAAAGTAATCGAATCTACTACATTCTTAATAGCTAAAAAATAATTATACTATATACCAGCAGTATAAATGTACCATAAAATAGACTTGGTAGGATGACAGACCGCCTCAGCTCAGAGTCGTTTTTCGTATGCAATGATATGTTATCGTTGAATTAAAATTATTAACACATCTATTAAGTGACTTACTTTGATGACGAGGTGCACCGATATACCTATACTGTATAGCAGAGCAGTTTCTTTCCTTCACACTTTTTAACATATTTTTTTTTTTATATAATTATATTTTAACCATTATAGATAGCTTATCCAAAGATTTATCATTTAATTTTGTGAAATCCAAAACTACAACGATCATTCGTTTTCTGACCTAATTATAGTTTATACATTTTAGAATTTAACAAAATCAATCGGTGAAAATCCAAAGTTCTGAAATTTGGTTACCGGAAGTAGTCGGTAAATTCTAGGTTATACTGATTCAACTTTTCCCGGTATTCGTACTTTTACTGTAATACATATTATGTGTACCTATAAACAATCGACAGAGGAAATCTGGTTTATACATAAATCTGAGAATAGCTAAACTTATCGTGAGAATTGACTTGCTTCTAGTCTTTAAAAGTCCATCACCGCGAAAGGTGTTGAAAGATCACATAAATAAGGCCTAAAATGGGGACCATTTCAGACGTAGATGTACAGAGTTTTTATCAGCACCTTCACACTAGTTAGCATTATATTTAATTGTTAAACACTCTAATGAAAACATGTTTTCATGTTTTCTTCTGTTGAAAGAATTTTGGTGTTTTTTTTTACAATCAGAGATTTATTTTATTCTCTATTGTAATAAATTCTTTCAACTTTAAGTGAAGGCGTGGAAGTTAATCCATTCAAATATGGTTGAAATGTTAGCACGCAACTATTTTTGGAGCAGGCACTGGGATTTCTACAGCGAAAATTTATAGGTTAAATTTTTCTGAAATTTACGGAGCCAACCGTCAAAGAACAACGTCGAATAGGAAAATCCAGTAAACCCATTTTTACGACTCCGAATAAGCGTCGCTTTCGATACAAACAATACAGAAAACAACAGTCAGACAATCGACAATGAACCTAGCAATATTAGCGAACATCTTTTTGTGAGTTGTACAATTTTATGTTTTTCTCCGTGTAACCTTATCAATCTGTTTTGGAATAATAATATTAACTACTCCATCGTATTATAAATATTTAGTGTGGGTCCGTATATTGGGGGGATCATATATTTGGGGTATATATTTTTGTGATTTTTATTGAAGTGTTTAATTAATGACGAATGAAATGTCTAAACGGCAAGAATAAGTCCTATATAATATGTGTATTGAGAATTTAATGTGTGGTTGAGGATTAAATAGAACATTGAAAAACAAATGAGAATAATTATAGAATTTATTGAGGAAAAATAAAAACAAGATAGGTATTTTTAGTTTTTTTTTAATTTTCAAAAGTAAAAAATGAATTTAAACAAAGAGAAACTAAATAAACGTTAAAAAAAATTAGTTTAATAAAATAAAAGAGAATTAAGGTTATCCGACTTAAAAGAGCGTTTCTGACGGAGTATACAGTAGAATAGGGAAATATTGCGGAGACCCGCAGAACGGCCAAGGTAATGATCGTCGAGGAAACCCACGAAGTTCAATGTTGTAAGCCCGAGAGGCTGACGACCGAAGCAAATTTGAAAAAAAAAACGAATTTTCCTCGATTGCTTCTTTCACCACATACGTAATGTAGAAAGTATGCTTGTAAGCAGGGCCGGCGAAAGCTATGGGTGACATGCAGTGCGACTGCCCAGGGCGTCAGCACGGAAGGGCCGCTAAACTGAAAATTATTTTTATTTAATTTATCTTTTAATACGCATTACCGATCTACACAATTTGAAATATTCATTATCTAATGTCGTTTTAATTGAAGATACATCTGCAACTGTCTCATATTCGTACAACGAGTAATTAGTAGGGCTCGAAAGTTGTAGGAGCTAAAAAAGACAAAATATGCACGAAAAAATTGCAAAATATGCATTAAAAATGTTAAATATGCAAAAAAATTATTCCGAATTCCAAGAATAAAATACATCAAATGTTGTTAATAAATTAATAATATACACAAAAACTATTTAATATATATAACTTAAAAAAAGTTAAAATTGATAGGCATTTTGACATACTATTGAGCTGAAAATATAATTAAAAATAATTTTTTAGTATTTTTGAAATTGATGACAATAAATACCTTTGTTGATAATTTTGAGTATTATATTCAATATTAATTGAAATATTATACAGGTTAAGAATGAAAAAATCAATTTTTTTAGAAAAATATGAAATATGCATAATATGCGTATAAAATCAATGAAATATGCACCTTTTTTCCTAAAATTGACAAAATATGCAAAATATGCATTTCCAATTTTCAATTTTTTGACTAGCCTTTGTATAGTTCAGATTTCTAGCTTGGTCTGCTATAAATTGAGAGCATACAAAACAATATGCAATTCCTACAACTTCCGAACCCTAGTAATTAGTGATGAGAAAACCAAGACCAAGACTAAGACTATGACAGTCTTGGTCTTGTTCTGGCAGATTCAGTCTTGGTCTTGGTCTTCGTTTTGGTCTTGGTCCTGCTGCAAGACTCTTGCGTTATTTAAAATGTAAAGAAAACAATTAAATTATATCCCTGTTTAGGCTAGGAGTCTACAAACATTTGTTGATTTCTTATTATCTCTTACATATTATAATAGTATACTAGTATAATATATATTAAACATTTATATTGTTTATTGTTTTCATCATAATATGAATTAACTTTTTATAAATTTATGAAATTGTGGATGGGATGTTTTATCCAGGTCCATATTTGTATCATCGTCACTCATTTCCATAAATAATAAAATAATTGTTTAAACGTTCCGGGCGCAACAATAGACCTATCACTCGAATAGGCCGAATAGCCACGAAAAGAACGAGTACAATATAATAATATCCCAAGTACCAACTATGATAATTAAATCCTGTTGTTCGAATTATATTAAATGGAAATATGTAGATATTTATGGTCTTAAATAAATATTGTTATTACAATATGTTTTTGTATGTTTTTCAATAATTTAATAATTCTTTATTTCCTCGAACGTTGTGTCAAATTGATTATTACGTTTTCATTAAATTTCTAATAGATTATACTTTTATTTAACCTACACTAAATGGGTTTTTCTGGGAAATTTTTTTAAAAAAAAAATTACAATAAAAATTGCAAGACTCTTGTAGTGTGGGTCTTGTTTTGGTCTTGGTCCTGCAAAGCCATTCGTAGTCTTGGTCTTGGTCTTGCTGCGAGACAAGACCAAGACAATTTTGCTCATCACCAATCGTAATTTGTAAGAATATAACAGTTCTGTCTTCTACTTCGACACTGGTTTCGAAGTAAAAATAATGCACGGAAGCCGTTACCATACCGCATTTGTGTGTGTGTAAATAAAATGTATAGATGATCGTTATGATTATTTTCATAAAATATTTACCCATTTGGCCACATTTTATAAATAAATTCATATAACTCGACGATTACGTAAAAACAGCGGTGGTAAAAGTGTAAAACCGTTCGGACAGGGCGCCAATATACGGCAATACTTCTAGCGCCGGCGGCCCTGCTTGTAAGACGTATTATTATGGACTGCCAAACAATCGAAATAATTTATCGTCACGAGAACGTTTTAGTCGCAGTTGAGCGAATATGATAAATATATCATATGACTTCCCAGTGTGGAGAATAATTAAAAATGTTACAGGAAAAAGAGATTAGTTAATATTATACAATACGAACCAATGCAAAATTTTAAATTTTTTTTCTATAATAATAATATCATACTAGAATATTTACATTCTAAAGTTGAAATTTCTAATAGACACACACTAGATTGTATTTTTTTTTAAACATAATTTGACTACAGTATTTTTATGTTTAAATAGTAATAAACTGTAACATATTATTATGTAGGTTAGTTTCTATAATGGGAGACCGCGGACTACGTCAATATCCTCTCGAGGATTTATCAAATGATACCATTACTAAAATGCATGAGCACATTGTCAAAATAACAACAACGGACTCGACTGGGTATACACAAACTCTGACTAAGAAAATATATTATATAAAAAAAATTAAAAAACCTGAAATGACAATATACTATTGTACAAAAGAAGAATTTGATAAATTGTCTAAATTTTTGATAGGCTAGTAACTTTTAAGTCAATACCAACATTAAGTAAAATAGTATGAATAGGTTTATCGTAGAAGTAGCTCACGGTTGATACAAATTTTATTGTATAAAGTGCGAATAACAATAAACGTTATTCAAAAAATGTAATAAACCTAACCTTCCGATAAATAGTATTTTTTGTATTACAATAAAATAACAAATCGTTAAATTTCGTAAACATTTGAACTTAAAATTTCAATAATCAAAAAACGTGCATAAGTATTTTCGATATTTTTAATTTATAATATATATAAATATACCATAAAAACAATTTATATAAAGAAAGTTAATTTACATTAAAATTTTTTTAAAAAAACAAATATGTAATCCTATTATACAAATTGAAAAACGCACAAAAAGGGTAAAAATTATATCACTTTTAAAAAATGCCAATACAAATAATTTGTGAATAATTCAAGACGTAAGTCCTTACAATTATTTATTTTTGAATAACAACAAGTACATAAAATTGATTTCATCGAATACTGACACGGAGTAGATACCCGTGACCTAAACTATTATGTTTGGAATTAGCTGATTTCATAAGTGTACCCGCAATATCCGAAGACCATCAGGTGTTTTAAACGATAATTGATATTATTAAGTAACAATAATAATGTATTTATAAAAAAGAATAATCGATTTTAATTTAAAAATATTGTAAATCCATTAGCATAATTTTTTTTTTTGTTATAAGTTTGAACTTTGAAGTTCAAACAGGCCCCCCAGGTGCCACGGTAAACCAATGCAATATTGCACTACTTGGTGCTCTACATGAGCTATGAGCACCACTGAAATATTAATCCCGTCACATTTCTTTATCCTTATCAAGTCAATAGCCATAATGGGTACTTAATCTTTTTCATTCTGAGTTAAATAAAAAAAAATGTATAATTTATTTACGTATAAAACTGGCCGTCACTTGTACACTCTAAAGATTTGTTTATTTTATTAATATTTTATCGTTTTAAACGAATGAATAATATGCAATATAAATCCGGCCAACCACAATAGTAGTATAATATTATGTAACTAATTGGCAACCCAATAAATATTCAAAAATGAAATGTTTTTTTTTTCGAGAGAAAGAGAGAGACGAAAACTAAAGTCATGCGTGAGTCACCTGCAGCTCCCTATAGGGATTGAAAAAATATGCTAAAACACCGTCCAAGTCTCAAGGAATCTTGATAAAACTTTTTTTGAAAATGGTCTTGTAGTTTTTGAGTCTCTATCTAACAAACATACTGGCAAACATTCATTTTTAAATACTTATATGTTTATATAGATACAGTGTTCAACTTTACTCAAATAATTGTTATAATTTATTTATCACTAATAAATAATATACATTTTTTCATTTAAATCTGATTAAAAAAAAAATGTACCTAAGTCATATACTACTAACCGATATAAAATATTTATCAATTATATAACATGATAATAATTGTTATTAATTACTATTGTTAAGAATTAAAACGATGAACATGTATTCAAATATATAATAACGATTTTCTGTACAATGTTGTGAATTACAGGTTTTTCAATATTGTAATAATTAATAAGTAATAAGTACCTAATGGAAAATGAAAATGTATTTCTACGATATCAATAAAAATATGAAACCAATCAAAATGTTCTTAATCAACATTCTATGTAAAATAGTAGAGTGTAAGGCTTAATCAGGTGTACCCACCTGTCTTGACGCGTGCTCCTGAGTCCTGGATCAACCAACATATTTTATTTTATTGCCTAATATAAAATGAAATATTATACTCGTCTTGTAACTTGTGCAACGACTAAGAGGTGAACGATTTTCGTTTCGAATCGACTCTGTTTTTCTTACTATAAAATATAATAAAATCCCCATTAAACAATAATATTATGTTAAACTATATAGGTACGCAATAAATTGTGCATATTATTATTTACTCGTATGAAACATAGGTGTTTATAATTTTGATTTATAATTGGCATTGGTACAGAGCTAAACGATAATTAGGTCATCGTCAGTCAGGAATGTGTTTGTGACAATAACAATCACGAGGACGGCATAAAAAGGTATACTATACTATAGTCGATATACGTTTTTATAGAAAAAAAAATATATATATTATAGTAATAAAAGGATAAGGACCATATAAGGACCATCGACCATTTCAGACGTGAATCGACAGAGTTTGTGTGAGCGCCTCTACGCTAGTCATCACTACTCCAGAGTCGTTATTTCAATATTTTTACTAGTTTAGGGCGTAATAATTACCGGACAAATAATTAAAAACTTTTAGGTACATATCAAAAAAAAAAAAAAAAAATGGCCGTTCGATTTTCACGCCAAGTCGTCCGACCGTAATTCAATGCTGTATTACTGTTTTAAAATTGACATCGAGTAAACTATATGTACGCTTTTGTTAACATATTACTCATTCAAATAATTTTTACTCAAATCCACCTATTGTATAATTATAATTTATACAAATAAACTTGACGCCGAAAAAGAAAAAAAATATCAATAGCAGTTTCCGAATAAAATATTCAGCTAACACCATTATTTCACTAAGGTATATAGGTACTATCTATTTGAAATTATAATAATTTAATATTTAAAACACATAATCGTAATACAAATAACGAATTATAAAATAGAAGCATATCTGCAGTATTCTTTATAATAATATATTATGATTCTACTATTAAATCAAAGAAAAATAAGAGTCGTATAAATCAGGGCTCGGCAACCTTTTTACTAACGCGGGCCATATTTTTTAGCAGCTTTCCATTGAGGGCCGCATACAAAATTAAAATAAGAGTTATTAAAAATACAATTTTAACATATTATATAAATATATTAACTATGGATAGCAACAATCATATTACGAGTTTCACATTTTGAGCTTTGATACTATTTTATTTTGAGATTTTATACTATAAATGCAATATGCATAATACATGCAATTAAAAAATAATCAATCAAACACCGAGTAAAAAGGTTTAATTAAATTAAACATTTGCTCTGAAAATGGTAGTCGATGAGGAAAAACGAATATTTTACCTTTTTTTTTGTTTGGTTCTAAAAAAATCTCATCTTTTTTTATAGATTAGTAGTGTGCACCTGCAGGACTATAATAGTATTTATATTGTTTAATATATTATATCATGACATCATGTCTTATAATTTCTTAGTCCGTGGTTAGGTACAGGTCTGGTACAGGCTGTAGCAAGATGTATTTATAAATCCACATTGGGCAATCAATGGATACTGTCACATACGTACGATATAATACAACATGACGAAGTAAAACAAAATAAATAAAAAAGGTCTAAAATTAATATAACGAATAATGAAATATTAAATACAAAAGAAAATATTACTAATAAAATTCTTACTGGCTAAATTAATGTTATATTTACGCAATAAAAGACTGCTCTAATTATTGAACTTCCAAAACGAGTGCGATTAAATTGCAATTAATTATGCAAAGGCTGGAATTTACTTGTATTAACTTAAAGCATATATGCAATAAAATCTGCCGCTCATAAGTCTTAGTGTTCGACAACGAGTATAAACGCATAGAACTGATATAGCATAGAACAATACCATATGATAATATCAGTAACATCATGTGTGTATAATTTGATTATAATATATGTCTGCGAGATTGAAGAACGGAGTGCTATTTAAATTCAGCCAATAAAGAGCTGTGAAACGATGTCTAGAATGGTTATGTGCAGGGCTCGTAAGTTCATGCATTTGCTTATCAATCTTGCCAAGTTGTATTTAATACTAGATGACATAGAAATCCATTTCAAGGTATCACGATTAAATATTATGTGAAGTCTAATTTTGCATGTTTTTGCATTTTTAGAGGTTTTTTTGACAATTTGGCATATTTATGCATAATATTTCTATTTTATCGGGCATATTATACATGGTTTTTGATATTCCTATTCATATTATATCAATATGCATTTTTTTATGAAAATACAAAGAAAGATCAACATTTGACGAAAAAAAAACACTATCGTTTATAATTTTTCATTATAATATTAATGTATTATATATATTTTAGATAAAATGTTTGGGAATTCGGCCGCAACATAAAATGATTAGAATTAAATAGCTATATATACTATATAGTAGTAATTACTTCATTCAGTGTATCAGTTTTTCAGACTAAAAATAATATATTTAATATGAAAAATATAAATTTTCAAAAACTGTTTATGGTTTCTTAATTATGCATTTTTGAAGTGCATAATTTTAGATATATAAATGCATATTTTGCCAATTTTGAGTGCATAAATGCATGCCTATTTAGGCATTTTTTATAGCATGAACTTACGAGCCCTAGTTATGTGTATAATCAGCCATAGGACATCACGATATCCTCTCTTCGATCGTCTCATCGTAAATTGCTGACAAGATCGTTCTCTACCCATAACGATCTGAATCCTGCACGGATAAAAGATATGTCTAAGTAAAAAATGGCTATATAGGGCTGGTCCACAACCGATTCAACAGCCGGGCCAAAGCTTCTTAAAAATCGAAGGGTGAGCTAATTCATAATCCTCCCCTTCAATGACACACCTGGCACTAGATTTAATACTGTTGAGCCCTTACCATGTTTTTATTTTGAATTGCAATAAATTATTTAAATTTTACGCCAATAGTAATCCAATTAACGACTGTCGGTATTGGCACGCCAAATGTGTCGCGCCGCTGCACGCGGAACTCATCGACCAGCTGATCGTTGGACCCTAAAAATCTGGTACATAAAACGTGGTAACCGGGGCATATAGTTTTCCGAGGTGAATATATATTATATACGCCTAGTATCCACCTCGTGTGTGTCCTATAATCGTCTATAATTTTAATCGTGTTCTATATGATTGTGATAATAGAGTCCGCTAGTAAAACGTGACTTTTTCATAGAGACTCATCTACATATACTTTTTACCTAATTCGATATAAGAACATTCACCGCCGCCACAGGCTTCTATGATACTACTACACTAGGTTACTACAACTCGTGTCGTCAAATGAATCTTTTCCGAATTTCTCCGTTGACAAATGGCCACGGACCGTGTAAATACTATGGCGTATACCTCAGGTAGATATTACGGCAGATATTCTAATTAATTGGCAATTTTCATATCTATATATTGTATTTTCCCAATCAAGTTATCACCATATTATTTTATCTTTATTTCGTTTTGCTAATAACCGTGTTACAATAGGTGTGGTATCAAATTTTAAATTACCCTGGAATTTTGACTAGTACGAGTATATTACCATCAGTATAATATACAATATACATAGACGGAAATCACGGGGGGCTTGGGGAGTCTTAGCCCCCTAAATATCTGCATATTAGCCCTACAAAAACAGATACTTTTTTAATTATGTGGGATCCTCCCCCTTCCCCGCTCACATTGATGTTAAGAGTGTTAGAAAGAAGTTCTAATAAATTTCCGCCCATGTCAGTATAATAGGAAGGTGTATAAAGTCTAAACAATAAATCACTAGATATTAATATGAAAAAAAACTGTTTATTATTATGCGATCAAAACTTAGTACTTAAAATTAAATAGCATACATTAATAGAAATAGAAATAATAATAGAAATTTTTTTTTAAATTTAAATTGAATTAAAAAAAAAAAATAATAAAAATGTTGGTTACAATCGTATAATCAAAAATAAATCAAATAATTACAATAGTGATATTATTAATGTCACAAAAACTAAATCCTAAAATATCAATTGTAATAATAGTAAAAAAAAAGTATAAATTATTAATTATTAATAAATAATCAATAAGTACAAAAATATCAGGAATAATAACTAAATAATATAATTATAGTTAGTATAATAGTTAAATATTCAAATAATACCAAAATAATAAAAAAATTGTTTGATAATCATAATATCCACATGTAAGATATATAGGTACCATCAAATATTGAATAAGATACTCTCAACATTTATTAAGATTTAGTAAATAAAAAGGATATAACTTTAAAAGCTTAAAAAAATTGAATAATGAAGTTGTAACTATTTTATAGATTGCAACTATACAGATCATTACTGTCAATAATTTTTTTCATACTACCTATGTAATATGTTTGGTGAGAAAAACGATTTGATCATAAATTATGATTTAACTACTATTTGTTTTGATTTTCATTCCTAACTAATAATAATATTGGTAATTTTTTTTGCTGTTCGGAATTAAGAAGATTCTATTATATAGTTTTATTTATTTTAATTTTTAGAAAAAGTAGAAAAAAGTGATTTAAAAAATATAAAAATTATAATAACACAACTGTATAAGGCACTAAAAAAAAAATATAAAAAAAAAATGTAAAATCATATTATTATTATTATTATTATTGGTATTATTTGACTACGTATAACTAGAAAATAATCGAAATTCAAAACCAATCATTTTCATTTTGTGATTGAAATGATATCCATGGATCCTCTATTCACATCCAACATTTAATATTTTAAATGAAAATAATATGATTCAACTTAACCTTACAATTTGCATACGCAGATAATTCATAAAAAAAAATCAATCCTTAAAATATCTTAATACGATTACAAGAAGTGTTGAACTATATAATTTTAAAAATCTAAAAAAATATATTTCAAAGACCTTCTGAATAAAAAAAATTTTTATTTTATTCTTAAAAAATAATAGTATTGACAATATTAATTATAAAACTAAAATCACACTTAATTAATATAGGTTATGTAATTGTACTCATGTTATTTACATAAACCTACTACCAGGGAATGATATGTTATGAATTATTCTCGATTTTTGTCGATAGTGTCATACACCAAACGAAACCTAATCTAAGTATGTACGATGTACCTAATTATAATTAATAATAATAATATTAACCATCATTGAACGCTTTACCAATGACAAATATTACGATAGTAATAAATTTTATTTTAAAAACTTTTGAAAAAATATTATATGTTTTTACATTCTAAGTCTACACATTATAGATTTATATACTTTATTCAAAACCAAATCAGTTACGGGTAGCCAACTTGTGCGTAGGGGAGGGAACGTTGAAATTTTGGTTTTGTGGTTGACTTTTAAGGGATGTCGACCGTTGCCACCCAGCACTGATGTCATTCTGAATAGAGTAGATAATATTTTAATCGACTGAATTAATTTTGTCTTTCCCTTGAGCTGGGTCTGAATAATTCGTGTTTGAAATTTACTGTTATTGTTTACTACTACGAACTATTGCATAGTATACATTTTTACTTTGATGTTTGGTTAGACAATTTAGTTGGTAAAGCGATAATTGATTATATTATTTACATGTCCTGTTAATAGCATACCGGCTAGAAGTAATACGACTCTCATGTCGGCCACAGTTTGGAAGCTATGGTTAGTGTTTGGAGGTGAAGTACCTGAACGGTGTTCGTTTTGGCGTGATATGAATGTGGGTCCTGTGACAATAAAACAACGTTTGTGGTTAAAATAAAAACTGAGAATGTAAAATTAACAGTCGGTCGTTAAGTGCAAATTTACCATTTTGAACTTGAATGATATGCATGTTTGTTATTACATTAAACAACTATACAAATTGACAATATTGATTACACAAATTGGAAATTTATTAGGAGAGTCATCTTTAATATTAGAGGTATAATTATAATTAGACTGCAAACAGAACTAGTTTAATCTGAACTTTGTTTTCACGGTACTATAGTGCAATTAAAGTATTTCCAGTCAAACTTTTAAAGTTAATACTAACCATTACCACCTGTGTGCCTGCCTGTAAGTATAGGCATCATAGTGGCCGGACTTTGTGCGACCACGGGCACAGGAGGCGCAGCGTACCATGTGCCTCCTCCGTTTTCAGCACCGGGAACGGACGGAGATATAGGCTGAGGTTTCATGGAGTACCATGAACCACCAGAAGCGTCTTGTCCCGGTTGCGCTGATCCTTTACATGCGCCTAAAAAGCGTGTGGACATTTCGTCCCAATGAGTTTTAAATGGAGTTTACGTGCATTATTATAACACGCAGAAGAGGGTGATCGAGCACATGGAATGAATGATTTTAAATTATTTTCCAAGCGAAAAATTAGAAAATTGTATAAGAAGGAATGAGAAATATGACAACAGACCTAACCCAACTATACGTAGATAATATACGTTTATTAATTTTATATCACACCGACTGAAAATGTTAGATTGAAAACTAAAATTACGATATTTTTATTGTTAGATATCAATTATTACCTGGAATTTTGGTCCCGACCAGTTTCATACCAGAGCGGTACGGGTCTGCTAGGCGACTGCACCTTGACCCAGTCCCGGCTTCTGTCAACAAGAGCGTTGTTGTAGTTTCCGGATTCACACCTTCGTCGTTGGGTATAGGTGTCCCAACGAAACATTCATACAGAGACCCTGATTTAGAAATCGGATTCAAACGTTTGACGTACGTATACGTCAACATAATCGGCTTTTCACCAGCCACTGGGCTCAATTGTTGCTGTGCCTCGGTCCATTGGCCCAGACATTGATATTCACGCTCTGCACAGAAAACATGCAATCAATTAGCACAAATTTCCAAATTATTACTATTCTATTAATATACTATGTGATTAGGTGATTAAAGAATTACGTGTATAAATATTTTTTTCTTATTAAAAAGTGTAGTATTCACAGACTGATTAATCAAATGGATAACTCAAAAGTCCTTTAAGTGAAATCACCAATTGCATTTCTAATCTAACGGTATGGTTTTCGATCATAGTACATTGGCTAAAATTATGAAGGTATAAAAATAATTCATACATTTTCAATACAAATCGTTATCTCAGATTTAAAATCAACTATCGTCCTATTTTAAAGCAATCCATTAACTAATAAGTCTATGGCTTAAATAATGTAATAATGTCTGCGGTGATAAATATATTGTGTACAAACAAAACACATATAACGGTGATGATGTGCTATTGTAGTGCGAGGTGGTGGTTCACAGAGGGTGAATGTCGAAAGTTCGAGACAAACAGAAACTCGAAGACCCGTCTATAATAATTGTGATGTATTGAAACACTCGTGACTGTAGTGTTGGTAGTGATGGTCGAGATGAATGGCTCGTTGTCAATTATAGTTCAACAATCGTAGAATACCTTCATAGTATCGGCTCTCGGACTTAGGCCGCAATTGGTGTAGCTGAGAAAAGGTCTTCGTAGTCAGCGTTGGCAGGTAGTAGTGATTTGAAGGTTTCTGTGGTCGACGCGGATGCAGTGGCAGTGGTGTAGGTATTGAAACGGTGACAGAGCCCTGTTCCACGTGCAGTGGAGGTAGCGGTACGGGTGGCAGTGACAAGATTCCACCCAGACCACGATTGTTTTGCTGCTGCCGGTGCTGCTGCTGCTGCTGCTGCTGCTGCTGCTGCAGTTGTTGTTGTTGTAGTAGTTGTTGTTGTTGTTGTTGCTGCTGTCGTTGCTGCTGTTGCTGGTACCACCAGTGCTGTTGTTCCACTGTCGACCAACCACCATTATTACTACTACCAATACTAGTAGAGCTGTTCCAAGCAACCGGTGCGTCTCGGTTACTATCACCTCCACCGCCACTACTTATGTATAGCGGTCGGTCGCCATGCACGTTCCAACTACCACCGTTTGGCTGATTTAGCATAAGTGACGAGTTGCGTGGTTGCGGCGTCTGTTGCTGCCGATCATTGTTGTACTGATGGTTATGGTAATTTTGTTGTTGCTGTCGATAATAATAATCACCTGTCCTGTGCCCGCTGCTGTCCGTCGGCTGAGGCTGATAACTGTTACTATAGTCGTGGGCGGTAGTAGGATGTTGTTGAGGTGACCAATTCGATTGTGTCTGTGGTTGTTGCTGTTGCCACAGTTGCTGTTGTCGCTGACGATAATAGTAATTGTAATCCATACCGGTGCTACCAGGTGGTGGTGGGGGATAATTCTGTTGCCGTCCTCGGTAATAATAATCATTATTGTTATTATTCGGTTGTTGGGGTTGTTGCTGCCACTGTTGTTGTTGACGGTTGTGATAATCGGTACCTTGATAGTAGGACGAGGCAGTAGTAACAGTGGCCGTTAAAGTAGAAGGAGTAGTAGTAGTAGACGACATTGAGATTGGCGATAATTGTCGGTCGGGAGAAGTCGTATCTTGTGGTGAAGATAATGGCAAAGTCGACGACGTAGCTGTTGAAAAGGCGGTAGGAGTGGTAGGAGTGGTAGTAGTAGTAACTAAGATTATAGGGTCTATAGTAGTGATGTCTACGAAATGTTGACTACCATTACTGCTGGATATCGTAGAGGACGGAGTCGTAGAAGTCGAGAAGGTGGCCGTCGACCCGGTCGTCTGGTGGTTAGTTATGTTGTCTATCACCCTTGTCGAAGGACTATGACCACTGGATGGCAAAATCGGCATGTTCGATGATGTGGATGTAGCCACAGACGAAGCAACGGTCGACGTATCTGTAGGGGCCGATTGGCGTTTATTTCTCCGCCAACTTCCGCCGGCAGTGTACCCTCTGGACGCTGCTAATATAGTTATCACCATAAATGCGCGTAAATAAGATACACACAAACGATATACACACGAAATGGCAAATAATATAATACCTATATACTGATAGAAATGTGTAATAATCTCGTATAACATTATGTCACGATCACGAATTAATATGGAGCGATATGTGTGTGCATGTGTGTTTCTTTTTTTTATACGCCTACAGTGTTTGACCCGACGACGCGACGACGAAGACGACGACTATCGTTAGTGCCCGGAGACAACCAGATAGTTTACAAGGAATATAATATATTATTGACAAGTCGATTTAATTGATTGGGACGACGGAAAGAAGTCAAGATAAGACGAGAATCGATGGCGCACTCTACGTATTCACTGTATTGGACAGCCGGTATTGTATGGTCGCGAACCCCGCACGCCGAGCGTATGAACACGTTGGTGATGGGACGCGCGACGCGGGGGTCGTCTTAGACCACTTAGGGTATTTGTAAAGGGGGTGCATGCGGCTGTGGTTTGACGACGATTGGTGGCGTCGGATCGGCGGTGGCGGTTGGAAGTGGCCGGCGGACGGGGATCGGCAAGATTCGCGCTACCGCCGGCCGTTGTGGCGGCGGCGGTAGGGTTGCATACGATGTAACGGTCCCACCGTGTCTGTGCGCGACTAACGCCGCCGCCGTGTCTAGCGCCGCCCAGTAGGTCGCAAATCGGTAGTTTTTTTTTTTTCGTAGAATTGATTTTTTGTTTTTGTTTGTGTGTGTGTGTGTGTGTATTTTGTTTTTTTTTTGATCACGCGAACACACATCGGCCGCCGCCGTCCAAAGTGTAATGACAACTATTTTGTACGCTCTGGGAGCGGCGGTTCACGTTTCTTTTAAACGTGTGCGAGCGTGAAAGTTTCCTTTCAGCAACAGGTACTCTTGACGTCGCCACTTTTGGAACTAACGCTATAGTTGGTGGCCACGTGTAGAAACGTTCAAGCATATCGCAAAAAAGGCAAGTGCCAAGTCAGAGTTTCTATCTTTCCATAAATTTGTTATATCGAATTTTAAAAATAACAGAAAACGTCTGTTTAATATTTTTAGTAATAAATGGATAAATGGATAATAAATGGATTTTCTTCGTTAATGATTTGTTTCGAAAGATTTGAGTAAAATGATCGGAATTGCATAGAAAATAAAATTTTTTTGAAAAATAATACTTCAAATTTCGTTTGAAACGCACTTCTAAGGAAAATATATAAAAATTTTAATATGACAATGGCATGTGCGGACTTCATCATACATTACACGGAACGCAAATCGCTATAGGTACGTATACATATTTAATCATTAACTAATTTCTCTTCTTTCTCGTCACTTCAGTCACATAGATAATTATTACAATCTGTGTATTTTTTAGAATTTAATTTGTAATAAAGAGTGAGCAGTTAGCCACACATTTGGTTTTTCTATGAATGAAGTAGAAAATACAATTGTATTTTATATTATGAATGCAGGTTTTTTGTGATATATGTTTCTAGTTTTTTTGTTATATTTCATAATTATATACGAATATACATTTTCAATTTGACAAACATATAATTATTTAATTTAGCTTATTAACATATATTCGATGGCTACACGACAAAAGGGGATAAGCGACATAATAAATATGGCTGGATAGTACTACACAAGTTCTATCTATTAATGAAATTATTACTATTTTGTGACCATTATATAAATAGATATTGAATTTTAAAATATAGGGTATATACGACACTTTTTATTGTTTAGATGATTATAAATATGAGGTCTAAACACTCTAAACGATAATTTTAGGAGATAAACGCTATCAGTATATGAAATGTTTTGGGGAACATGTGACGTATCATCAATATTAGGCTCTTATGCACTGTTATCCTAACGGCAATATTTTCCAAATTAATATAGAAATGGAGAATAACCGACAAGATTGTATTATCAGTTGATTATACGCTTAATCTTCAGATTTCCATTTGTGATTACCTACTGTTGGTTAATTCTTGTTAATCAAAATATTTTATCATGACGATTTGCACATTAATCATTTAATATATTACTTCGGCGTAGACATCTGAATTATTTGTACCTAGGTATTGTTATAAAATTAACCAATTGAAATTTTTTCTTACAATTATTATGTTGTAGAACACTAGGTATAACTACTTCTTGTTAGATATTTATACTTTAATTAATGTTTACATCTTTGGTCATTATACCTATAGGCAACAGAGTGTGTACACCTCCTACTTGTAATTAAAATAAACGAAAAAAAATGTAACGTGAATTAATGTAGTAATACCTACATCGTTTTAAAATTTATGTATTTCATAATATTCTGCATAATTATAAAATTTTAAATTTGTTTTAACAATAATATTTGTATAGGTACTTGAAAATTGTATTATATAATATAGGTAGGTACCTAATAAAAAACATTTTATAAGAAAATTCACACTTTTGATAATAATTATTAATGAGTTGTAGTGAAAAATGTAATAGGGAATAAGTAAATATAAACAAATGGTCATTAAAAAACCGGGGCACAACCGCCAATTTTTTAATACATTTTACTAAAACTACTCTCATTACTTCTATTATTACCTATCTTAATCTATGGAAATTTGGAAATTTACATGGCCGTGAATATGGCATCCTGTTTTAAAAAAATCTTCTTTTATCAATAACTTCAAAAACTTGTACAAAAAAAGTTATAACCATTTCGAAGTAAAATCAATAAAAAAATACGTTTTTGCCTTTCCTGAAAACATTGAAAAATGTCGCTTAGCTCCTTTTGCCGTGTAGCCATCAATTATTATTTGAGATATAATATTTATATCTCTTATTTTTATATTGTAGTCACGCAAGTCATAACAATTATTCGTTTGATTTTTTTCGTTTGAACACTGATGACTAAAATAATTAAACAATAACCAATTGAAAATAAATAATAACAATAAACTGACCTTCAAATATCATTTTTGGTTCTGCGGAAGGCGGGGCGTTTTCCTCGACGCATTCGGACACGGTGTATTTCATTTGGTCGGCCGGTCCCATTTGTCCGTTCTTACAGTCATCGGCCGAAGACACCAACCTGGCACAAAGTCTCATCGGCTCGGGCTGGGACGTGGGCGCCTGAGAAGGTGGTGGTGGAGCCGGGACCACGCCGTAAAACACTATGCCTGGAGGCACGGGACACCCGACAGGCACGCGTTTCGAATCATCGGTTCCTGCGGATTTTCAATCATTATTTGAGAAACAGTTCAACGGCAGTTCTTCTTACAGGTAAGATTCATATTATTATTATTATTATTATTATTATTATTATTATTAAAGGTTATGGCGTTAAAGATATTTTAATATGCGTACTTATATAGCACAGTACACTCCAGAAAAAATTGATAAAACTCTTTAAAAAATAAGGTTCGACAGTTATTTAAGTCGTCGTAAATTATAGATATTCGTCATCATAATTGTATTTAATATAATATAATACATGCAATATAGGCGGGAGCATATCGTAGCTACTATTTTCTTCGGATAGGTCTGGCCGGCGAAGCCGATATGTGCTGAGGCGACACTAAAATATTGTATATAAGACCGCTGCACTCGCAGGTACGGAGGGCATATTGTCGTGGGACTCGAAAGGAGCTGCGAGGCGGTCGTACGCGGAGCCAAGCGTAGCATGATCAGATTGTTTTTTTTAACTGTTTATTTTATGTTTGTTCCTGCTACTAAAGTGTTTCCGACCCAAAGAAAACTGTTTGAATATTATTTCAATCATTTCGCGTTCGTACCCGAAAAGGAACAGTGCCGGTATTACGCGTAGATCCTATATTGTATCAACGAGGTTCTTATCAACTGAGTAGCTGTATAATATGTAATCTTTGAGTCATTTCAGCTTAAGGCGCCCGGCGCTAATGCCATTTTGCCTTCAAAAACACACTCTACGGGAATAATGATACCCCGACTCGTAAAATCGATCAAATTTGATTATCTCTTTTTTTTTTGACTGATTGAAGGTAATATTCTATAGCCCCCATCGAACTTCGTTCTATAATATTTTAATCTCAGACTTTTGAACAAGTCTTTAAAAAAAAGACAATTTTAAGCTTTTTTTACAAGTTATTTTATATCACTATTTAAAATAAAATAAAAAATCCGAGTTCAATGTGGGCTGTAGAACAGCGGTCGCCAACCGGTAGTCCGCGGAAAAATTTGAACTTATCGTGTGTTAAAATTTTATAAAACTATAAAATGTTACGAGACCTTATACTTAACAAACAGGAACTTTTATTAACAGCTTATTAGCATTATTCATTGTCGCCGTGTGTTCAAAAATATTTTCGAGCATGCTTTTGATGACTTGTGCATGCGCGTACGTGTTCTATATAACATAGTCGTCCCGTCCGCCCGCATTCACACTAATAATCATTTACGACCAACACAAATATTACGGGTGGCTACGACAAGATTAGAAATTGCCTAAATTGTTCTCCTTAAATAAAAGCCACTAAGAGCCGTCTTAACGTATTTAACCGTGGTACCTTGAAATGGATTTCTATGTCATATAGCATTAAATACAACTTAGCAAGATTGATATGCAAATGCATAAACTTACGAGCCCTGGTCATTAGATAGAGTGTACGTGGGTAAGGCGTCGTAGGATTTAGCCTGCTATCACTCGCTGTACGGTTGATACGACAAAGTGGCACCCAAAGGGGTTTCTTATCCACAGTCGAAGACATTTTTTTCAGAGTGTAGCAATGTTTGCAATTGTTTTTTTTAGAGTGGTCTGGGTAGAGTCCTTGGCACTCTCTGTGTTTTTGCACAAGTGAAGTACGACAATTTGTGTGTGTTTCGGGTGGAGTAACCCGGAATACAATTTTTGAGTTTTTACAAGTTTAAGTAAAATAATTTGCTTGTGTCTGTGTGTGTGTGTACCGTAGAGTATACACATACCGACGCGTTCGATTTTGGTTACAGTTATAACCATACTTTTGTTTTACGGACGAAACAGTGTTTGTACCGTGTGAGTACGGTTTGATTACCTATTGTGTGCTAGTACATTTTATTTGCTAAGGTGAGCAACCATATACATTATTATTATAGTTTTCAGTTTAGGTTTTTTTCTTCTCTCTATCATACGTTTTAGCAGGATTCTAGTTTAACTTTAATTTTTTGAAACATTTTATAATGTTAATATTTAAAAAAATTTTAAATTCTTATCAAATTTTCTAAGTTTATAATTATTTTAAACATTAGGTAGCTTTAGGTATAAGTATATATAACATTTGATTATTTTTTTTTCTCTGTCTGAACAAAAAATAATTACTTAATTATTATATCTTATTATGACGCATGATCGACGAAAATCTGATGGATTTAGGTTTAAAAATTACAAAATTAACAGATATTTACATCCATAAAAAACGGAATTTATTAACTTATGCAAATCTAATCAATTAAAAGCTGTAGGAACTGTAAAACATTTAGAAGCTAGATTATCGAGGTATTATAAGGGCACTATAGCATTAGATAACATTGAGGAAACCTGAACTGAAAGACTAAAAAACAATATTTAAAAACAGTCTTAAAAAAATAAAATTGATATTAAATAATTACTTATAGAGTGTAACTTAAACGATTCAAGCTCGGAACCTAGTAATAACAGTAGGAATATTTTAAAACAAATTATAAACGAAATTAAACAAACGAATAACGTCTTAGAAATTAACGCAAATAAAATAATAACCCAGGCAGATAAAATTTCAAACACTAGTTATGGTATAGTTATATCAAAATAATTTAGAGCACAATACTGATGACGATTATAGTAACACATTAAAACCAGGACCCAATGAAACAAATATAAAGAAAAATATAAACGAATAGATCGATCCAAATAGTCCCTACAAAGAAGAGTCAAATTTAAATACTACTTTCTTTAGTAACTCGACATTTGTAATAGAAAAGACACCAATAAAAGTAAAAACAGTAAATACAAGTTTAAACAATATATAAATCTAAAATGGATCAAAATAAATATATGTTAATAAAAACAGATAGTTTTTCCGGACAAGGGGACATAAAGACATTCATTAAACAATACAAAAAAGCAGCACACGTATACAATTGGGATGATTTAATAATTTATTAGTCGTACCAAAAACATATAAGTCAACATTTAGTACTAAAATAATATCACAAAACTGCACTATCGGCACATTTTGGCTTCACGAAAACCTTCGCAGGATTAAAAAAATATATAACTGGTCAATAATGATCCAGGACACAAATAAATGTATACAAACTTAAACTCCAACCAAAACGGTAGAAATCTTGAATTATTACAACCGATTCTGTTAATCGATACAAAATCCATATCAAGACTCTGTTTCGATTATTTAGGACCATTACCAACATCCATATTTTTTGGCCACCGACTTGATTATAACAGATTAGAAGCCGACAACAAAAAAATATCAGGGAATAAATACCCAAATTAATTAAAATAGAAAAAACCAAATAAAAAATACAATATGACAAAAGTTATAAAAAGGTAGAATACAGACTCCGACAAAAAATGTAGGTAAAAGTAAAATTTAAAAACCAGGATCAACAAAAAAACTAGCACATAAATACAGATCTCCATTGAACATTTTAGAAAAACTTTCTGACATTAATTATAAAATCGCTCTAATACTTTAAGAAAAATTAACAATAGACACTATACAAGTGGACGGATTAAAGCCCGATTTGTGTTATAATGAATACAAATTAATAATCACGTACACATAAATAAAAAATGTTGATTACTTACCAACCTAAGCTTATAGGCAAAGAAATGTAGAATCTGACTGTAAGATAAACCTTTAAAACTAATATGATAAAAAAAAGGAGAACTATATAAATAAATAAAAAAATACTTCAATTAATAAATCAATAAAAATTCATTTATTAAAAAAAAAAAAAGATTTTTTATATTATTTTATATTGTTATTAATCAGCATCCGCCTCATCTGAATCTCGAGTACCGCTTAAATAATGTGTGGTGCAGGAGGAACAAAGCCAACAACTTCTATCGTGTTATATCTGTGCGTCCCCGAACTAAAAACCGTTTCAATAAAAAAATAAAAAAAAATAAATAAATAGACAAATAATAAAAAAAAAAGGTCAGCAAATTGGTACCGCTCTACCGTACAGTAAGAGTCGAGTGGGTCACTTTTATGGATGTGTTAAATCTGTAATCAATGATATAAATCATTGTACCTATACGAAAAACGATTCTGAGCGAAGACGGTCAACCTACATAACTAAATGTATTTTAAGATATTATATGCTATTAAAATAATTCATTTTACTATTTAATAATTCAGTAAATTGAATTAATTTTTGCAGAAAACATTGCATTTGAAAAAAGAATTGATTTCATAAAATATAATAATATACCTACTTTAAAAATTTCAAGCCCCCACAAAAAATATTTTTAAATTACAACGAAATAACTAACATAGTTGTTCTTCATTTAAATTTCTTATTTCGTTCAAATTTGAACTCCTAATGTCGATTAAAGTCAACCATGTAAATATATTTTTTGATTACACTTAAGAAAAATCTTTTTTTAAATTTTCAATTCTTAGCTATAAAAACCGATAATTTTATACATTTTTAATTACAAAACAATTTGCAAATGTTCAATGATACATTTTGAAGTTTAAATGCTTATAAAAAAAGTGATGTCTATGTATTTTTAATGCTTTTGGTCTGCTATTATAACAATTTATGAGGAATCTTGTATTACATTTTCAAGCAATTTGATCTACTAAACATTTTTTTATTGATATTAATAGAAAAAAAAATTTAAAAAACCGAAAAATTCTTAGGGTACAATTAGCTCAACAATTGTTAAAATATTTTTAAAAGTTGTTGGTGTATACAAAATAATAATCTCAACATTTGATAAAAATACAAATATCTACGGTTATTCTTTTCTAAATTACAACAAAATAAGAAAATCGTTCCCTGAGAAATCTGTAGTTTACGGGTTAAAGTCCAATGTATAATTTCCAACGCTCATAAAAAATTAGTTTGACTTTCCGGTCAATTTTTTGTTTTAGAAAGGTAGAAAAATTGATAGAGATTCTTGTGTTGAATTATCAAATCTTAGGTTTAAATAAAAACATTTTTTTTTAAGTATTTTATCGAAATTTTAACTTTAGACGCTTATAAAAAACTATTAGAGATTTACTCTCAAGTTTTTTTAATTTTTACTTACACCAAGTTATGAAGAACCATGTATTAAATTTTCAAGATTTCTGACCGATTAAAAAAATTTTTATCGACAATAATAAAAAAAAAAAATTTAAAAACCAGAAAATTATTTATGCCTATAAAGTATAAATAGCTCAAAAGAAGTAAAAATATATTGAAAATGTATTTGTGTATAGAAATTGCATTTTATGAATATTTCATAAAAAAAAATATGTATATAATATATATAAATATAATGAAATAAAT
This sequence comes from Neotoxoptera formosana, assembly GCA_022818045.1. Taxonomy (NCBI): domain Eukaryota; kingdom Metazoa; phylum Arthropoda; class Insecta; order Hemiptera; family Aphididae; genus Neotoxoptera; species Neotoxoptera formosana. The sequence goes on along the minus strand of CM040630.1, from coordinate 11,053,693 downwards.
CACTCCCGCGATTTTTTTTTATCATAAAAGAAAATATACGACCACAAAAACCAAAATAATAATAATCAGCACAATCCATCAATCCATTTAAATAATAATAAAGCTTTAGATAAACGATGACGAAAAACTCACACAAAAAATGAAAATTAAGAGACTTTTAAAGCAATTAAAAATACTAAAAGAAATATTAAGAAAATTAGAAACAAGAACGATTCAGAAAACAGGCATCAACAACGAAGAAAAAACACGAAAAAACAATAAAAGTCCGGGAGGGTTTTGAAAATCTTGTACATTTTATAGAGTCCCTAAAATTTTTTTTTTTTATAAGATAAATAATTACACATACACAAAACCTAATGAAAAAAATGCCAAGTCTATAACTTATAGCTACCATAATTCTGTTAACATTAATTAATTTTGCTAAGAAATAGTAAAAGATAGGTTCCACTTGACCACTTGACGTCAATGTAAATCAAGAATTATGTAAAGATAATAATATATGTTAAACATTACTTTAAAATCATTATATTATTATATCAAACAATTTTTCATTTTATATTCAAATAATTAAAATATAAGATATTTGATTGTTGATTGTTATCATGCAAAATGTTGTACTATAGCATTAAATAATAATACTAATAATATATTTACTAATATTAAACAATAAAAAAAAAGGGGAAATGAATAAGAGGTAGAGTGTGTGGGGGAAGGCGTCGTAGGTTTTAGCGTGTGTCACTCTATACGAAACAGTTAAGTTGAAAATGAAATATCATTGAGTGAAGAATGTTGCAAAATGGAACGAATGTTTTTCAAATCTCAGTTTATTAAAAATTAGAAATACTATCTTAGAACGTTATACGTACTTATTAAATTACATTTTAAGTAAAAATAAATCAATCTAGAACAATTAAGCATATTCAATTCCCTGTACTCTAATCCAAACCTTTTATGAAAATAGACACTTAGGGACCTAATTCTTTCTCCTAATATTAACTAGAGACTAAGAAATTAGTTACTGGCATGCAAGTTTAAATAACTTAAATTGCCAAAAGTATACTTACGTGTTTCGGTGACCCACCAGAGGCGGCGTGGGCGAAGTCTTTTCTGATTTCTCACATTACTATCCCTGCCAGTCGTCTTGTTTTCCGAGCAAAGTTGTCGTGCAAAACTCTGTAAATCTTGATTTTTTTCCGGCATCCCTGTTCCTGAACATTTTAAAATTACATTTTTATTAAATTTTTTTCAACAATACTTTATTTTTTGTCAAAACCAATGTATTATAAATTTATAACTAATATCTAATACACAATAAATGCTCACCTATGATGGAAAATTCTAAAATGTTTGGTCCTCTAGGCGCTAACGACATGCACCCGTACGACATTTTTGAGTCTTCCTTAATGTCAACTAACGCATCTAACTCTTGTTCATTGCTATTAAAACAATAAATAATGTACACTCATTATATTATATTAGTTATATTTTATGAACTATACAATGGTTTAAAACTTGAACTTACAGTTGATCATTATCGGCTAAAACATTTTTATTTACAATACGACCACCATAAGTAAGGAACTTGGTCCCAGTCTTAAGGTTTTGTTCTTGTGTTTCGTCATTTTCAACGGGCATCATACAACGCCATGTAAACTTTGTCGTTGCACGCTGTTGTTGATTCTGCTGTGGTGCACTGCGTCTCATGCGTCGGTATTCCATAGAGGGAACCCTATAGTTGACACTAGAGTCCGGTTCCTGGTTTGAGTTAAGATGGAGATCTAGATAGTGATTAACCACTGTGGATGACTCTGAGGCAAGACGTGACTGTTTTTGTTCGAACACTTCACGGCGTGATTGACGGGGTTCTAGTCGGTAACCACCTGGCAGTGTAAGGGCCCGATAGGCTGTTGGGTCGTCCTCAGTTCCCTCGGGATACATAGGATTAAAATCATATTCTATGCCATCAAATGTTTGGTCGAAATCTCTCATAACGACATCTGGATGGTTTTGACCAGGGTAAGCCAAAAAATCAATTTGTGCTTCATGCTCACGATTCGCACGTTCCGAACTTCGCCATTTTATAAGAGATTCGTTATAAGGAATCCCATTCATTTGGGCGAACTTAAAATATTTAACTGGAGATGGTACTGTTATATTCTCAGGGAATACTGCATACGGGTCCTTATTGGACCCATTAACCTCCGGGATCTCATGATGTCCAGTTGTTGAAATAGCCCGCATGATATTCCACCAACGCACGAATCCGTGTATTTGATTTATAACAGCTACCTTTTGAAGAAAAGACTCTTCGTCGTCTTCCATGCTCTGAGATTTGTTATCCGAGTCTTCATCAACAGATCTCCTGTCCCTATTTGGGCCAGCGGGGCTAAATGTTGTTCCAAAATATTTAATTGTCTTGGCAAATGGTTCCACTGGGTCCCACATTTTTGGTGGGTTTTCAAACTGAACATCTCTATAACGTTCTGTGGTTGTCGTCTCCTTTCGGAAGAATTTACAAAAGATGTTATGACATCTCTTTTGTCGATGATTTATGCTTTCCTCTTTATCCTCGCTATACATTTGTGTATCCCTTTTTTTTCGTAATTGATTAAGAAGGGGGTTTGATATTTTGTTTGAATCCGCAGTGTCTTTTGAAGTGGTTGTAAAATATTTTTCCATTCCACGGAGGAATTTCATTGGATCACCATCACTTGTGGGTGTAAAATACCCAACAGAACCATCACAGTAACATCTCCTTTTTTTATTCTCCATGCTTTTCTTATCAAGATGAGAGAAGTTCTCAAGATCTCTTTTATTTCTGAGTTGTACAAAATCAAACGGAGCATTGGATTTATCGTTTAAATCCGTAGTGTATTTTGAAGTTGCTGTAAAATATGGTTCGTTTCCACGGAATAGTTTCATTGGGTCCTTATCATTTATGGGTGTAAGATGCTCAACATCTTCACAGTAACATCTTTTTTTTTTATTGTTCACTTCTTCGCCTTGATCAGAGGGGTTTTTAATGTCACTTTTTTTTTCAAATGGAAGATATTCAAATGGATATTCCGTAGTGTCTCCCTTAGACTGCTCTTGGCTACGATGTGGGATCATTGGAGGAGTCTGCGTGGATTTCCACCAGCGCATGATCTCGTTAAATTGATTTAAAATCTTAATCTTTTGAATATCAGTCTTTTCATTGTATTCTTTACTTTTAGATTTGTTATCCAAGTCATCATCCAAAGATCTCTTTTTCCTATCTGGTTTAGTAGGGTCGGATGTTCCAACATAAAAATTCCTAGTATCTATTGCCGGTGTTGATGGGCCAGGAGTTGTTATCTCAAAATAAAAAGTCTTGTAATATGTTGTCGCTGGTGCTGGTGGTTTCGTTTCAGACTCCCACCAACATCTTTTTTTCCGATTCTTCGTGCCTTCCTCATCATCGTTATGCTGGTTTTGTAAGTCTCTTTTTTTACGAAGTTCAAAAATATCGAACACAGAATCTGATATTTTGGTTGAATCCGTATTATCATTTTTCAGAGTGGTTGTAATATCGACTTCATTCCTAATTGTACTAGTGGGTTCAACTGATTCTGGAAGTGGCCCAAGAGTGTCGAAATTACTGTCAGTGTTCTCTAAAAGGGGTTTTGTTTTGACTGTGTACATACTACGGCGTTCGCGCCGAGAATGAAATACATCGGAGATTCGCTTGTTATCGTTAAATAATTGATGTTTTAACCAACTTTTGTCTCTTGTGTTGTTTTGAATAGTGCTAGACTGGGTTCTGTACATTTTAACGCCATTAATATATGGAATGGATCGTCGGTTTCTACCACTCGTACCGACAGGGGCCTGCCGTTGCGACCTTTGCATAAATTGGTCTCCACCCGTAGTTTCTGCATCTCCGTCTTTTCCATCGTCGCTTTCTTGATCGTAGTCAACATCGTCTTTATCATGAAAGGCAGAATCATAGCGTGCCATACTTCCATCTACTTGTAAATCTGACCATGACCCTTGAGACCAATCTGGAAACCTAAACGATACACGGGTGTTTACTTTTTTGAAATATGCAGAATATTACTTTTTATTAAAACAATAAAAATATTATGGTCTACCGTGGAGTTTGGGAATTTACCAATAACTAATATTAGTTAAAATATTAGTTCTCTACTAAAAATATGTACCTATATCCCATTCATGTCCATGAAATATAATTTTATGCTTTAAATCATTTACACTTTTAGTTAATTGTATAGTTGATGAAGTTATGAATTTATGATTACTACAGCCATATAATAGCAGATAATAAAAAGGTCAATTGTTAATTGGGTCACGATTTGTATTATTATGTGGTCGATTTGACATGTAAAATATCGGTTAAATCAGTGTATCAAATAAAATATTTATTCAAAGTAAAATTTATTATTTTTTTAAATAGTAAGCCTTGCACCAATGTATTAATTTCATATTTATGAAACAAAATGTATAATAATTCTTATTTTTTTTTAGTAAATATGAATTTATAGTTTTGATATTGAAATGTTTATCAAGACTAAATTGTATTTGTTGACCAGAATCCAAACCGTTTAGACCATCATAAATAAAATAAAAAATTATTGGTAGTTAAAAAAAAAGAATTTAATAAATGAATAAATTCCATGTGTTGACATTTATAATTATTGTAATGTACTTAACAATAAAATTATAAATAAATATCAATTTTGAGTGATAAAAAAGTTTGTTAATGTTTGAGCAAATAATAATTTTTCATCTTAAAATGTATAACTATAGTAGGTACCTCTAATATATATAATTATATATTTTACCAACTATTTTATTACCTAGTAATATACATTTTTTAATCATTTATTATTTTTTATATATTATTATGGCTTAAAATTCAAAAACATTATAACTCTACTAGTGCCAACTCATTTGTGTGTTTATATTTATTAGTTTAAGCCTTAAGGAGTTGCTAGGTAAAACATAAATATAAACATTAGACTTATGAGTTTGTATGCAAAATTTAATCTTGATTACTTTTGTACTTCATTTTTTCCATTAATTACATACCAAAATTTGTTTTTATATACCTATACAAATAATTTGACTAAATTAACTGTTTGTATCGTTAAAAATATTTAAATATCTAAATATTAGTCGTGTCTAGGGCTATAATTAGTTTAATCGTTTATGCACAAGTTTAAAAAACATTTAACTCATTTAAAATCCCAAAAAATCACTAAAACATAATTAAAAAAAAATCTATCAAATTTTATTCAAAAGAAAAATATTATAATTTTGTTTTAATTATTTCATATAATTTAAAAAAATTGTTTTTTTATTTATTCAGATATTGGTTTACAAATAATTATTTAGGTATTTAACTTAAATACGAAAATAGGTAGTTAACATTAAAAGGTTTTAAAAATGGTCCAAAATGAATGTATTAATTAAATACGATGTATATGGTATATATAGCACGTGTAAAATATTTGTGATCCAAAAATAAAAATATTAAATCGTAGAACATGTGAAGAATTTTAACTAACCAAAATTATTTTTTTTAAATAGTAATATCAAAGCTTGAAAACACTAAAAAGTGTCAAAATTCCAAATTAAAGTTTAACAATTGATTTTGATAGTACCTAATTCAAACTTCAATTTAAAATTACAAGCACGCAGTGAACCAATTATAAATTAATCTTAAGTTGTTTAACTATTATTTTTCTGTAGATATTTTTACAAAAATGTTGTTAGTTGAGCTTCCAATTTCGGTTTATTACAACTACGACCCAGTAAACTTTAGAGTCCAAAGTGTAGAAAATGTATAATTAGTTTCAAATAAATTAATATTTTAGTAAATACCTATTATTTATTTGAATAACTCATACGAGCAGGTGTCTTGTTTTTTAGTGCTTCATTAGATTTTTGATTTAATTTAATGAAATTGTATTGTATTAAATGATAACAAAAAAAAATTATTTCACCTTCAGTTGCTGAAATTTATTCTAATTACAACTATTATGACGTAGGTATACTAAGTTATGAATTAAATAAAATTTAGTAAATAATCAACCATTAAAAGACCATATAGTTATTAAAAACTTGTAGGGAATTAGTTGATTCGACTATCAACATTTTCAGAGAGTATTAATAATCAGTGTCGGAAACCATAAAAAGAAATAATTGTCGGCATTTAAAAATTGAATTAAAAGTTGTTTTTTTTTGTTTGTACGACAAGGTGTTTAACATGATTTAAACTGTCGTAAAAAAAATAAAACAATAATTCTGCATAAAAAATAAATGACGTGTTTTTTTCATTTTTGTAAAATTGTATTATATATCGTCGATTTGTTGAAAACCCGAGGGATCTACTGCGGCATAATATAACATACTGTCAGTAATCTGGATTCTGGACACATTATACGACCTATAGCGTAACGTACGAGCACGCTCGACAAGTTCGATTCACAGCCCATACCCAGAGCCGGCCCTAGTGATTTTTTATACGTACAGGCAAAACTTAATTTTTCCGACTCTTTTATCATAACGATATCAACAAATGCCGCCTCTTTAACACAAGTGTCCTTTTAATGCCGCCGTAGGCTTGTGCCTACGCCGCCTACGCCTTAAGCCGCCCCCTGCCCATATCTACATACTGTTGTGGTAATGATAAACGTAGTGTAGGTTACTTATTTATTTAATTAGCTATACTAACTGAAATCTTCCAATAGTATCCAAAGTCTGAACCTATAATAATTGTCTGATAAAACAATAATAATATACCTACGCTACAACAACGCTTTATAGGTACTATATAATGCTACTGCTATATTGCAACTATGTATTTTATAATATTATAGAATATCATCAGCGATGCACCCAAGAGTAATGGGGAGGGGGGGTCAGTTCCGGACGGAAGTTATATAGATTCAGATGATACAATACCAGCATAATATTGCTTTAAAATTGAAATATCAAAACAGTTCTACGCGGGACTCTTCTTATCTCTGAATAATACAGGTCGATTTGCTTTAATATCTAAAACAACCGAGTAAATTGGATTTTTCTGAATGTAAAATTGTCCATGTTATGCATTATTAAGACGGAGACAACACATTAATATGACAATTGAAATTGTAATTCCTAGTTGGCATTTGCTAACTTGTCGCCTACAAAAACCTTTATAATAATTTATTGTGTAGCATTATGTAATACCTATGTTAGTTATGAGGTGGGCTATATTATACATTTATACGTAAGTACCTACTTGTACGCGGAGACCGAATAAAAAAAAAAAAATTATTATTGAGTACTGAGAGCATATAGGCCCTCTAAACAAATTCTTGGGTATGTTTATAGAATACGGTGTGATTATATTATAATTATATTATGTGCAATACGTGACACTAACCTGCATCCGCCGCCTTGTGATTTCACAGCCCTCTTTTTTCTCCACAAGGGCGCTGGCAATGGGTCTCTGACGAATTTCAGAGCTACCGATCCGTCGGCAAAATGTCGGAGCCCCTCGGGGACAACGAACTCGGTTTCTTCCAAACGGGACGCTAGACCATCGCACGAACGGTTTCCGCTGATCACCATCATGAACGTCGGTGGTTCGTCGTTGGCAACTTCGTATAACTACAGCAAGGCGAACCCCAAGAAAGAGAAATACACATTATAATCATCCGCAACGTAAAATTTAAATTGTAAAATATATGAGCACACCGACACCCAATACCATATCAACGACCGTGGTTGTGTCTTTGGCCCGCATATTATTTCACCGCAGTGAGATTATAATATTATATACCTAGTTAAACGACGAGCGATCGAAGTTCAAAGACAGCGATGAACAACGATCGGTGATCAGCGATAACTAAATAGTTATTTGAACTATATTATCGTACGTTAAACATTTATTTTTCGTCCGTTGACGATTAGACGTTTTGTTTGACGTAACGCATTCCCGTTTATTTATTATAAAACAATTAATGTGTAATATGAGGACGATCAGACCAGAGTCTTATTGATTTAATTATCCAATGTTTTGAGTTGAGCAGTGTTGTGTGAGAGAGAGAGAGAGAGAGAGAGAGAGGTGCAGTTTGGACAGAATTATTATTATTGCTCGATAGCGGTACCTACCTATATATTTTGTGATAAAAATAATATAAGCCCGTTAGACCTGCTATTATCCGTTTTTAATTTTTAGCGCCGGCATTCAGAACTGTCCAAAAGCACAACAAATCTCACGATAAATTATCCGAGCACACAATAATGCGCATTATAATGTTTCGCGTTAAATCGCCCGACCACACGCGTATAAATGAAGAAATTTAAGAATATTTAAGAACCGTCGTTATTGCGTGCGCCCCCTACTCCCCCCCCCCCCCCCAAAGTCGGTCGATCGAATCGATTTTCGTAGTAAATCGTCAACTGCGACACCTAATATAATATATATACATATTATAATTTATAGAATAGGCGTAAACGTTGTATACTCACAGCACATCTGTAGTCATGGTATCCGGACCATCTGGAAGTCCGGTCGTAAAGCGTTACATACCATCCCCTGATATCGTCGTCATCAAGGTGGTACGCCGATTTTGTCAGGCACTCGAACGTGTAGTGTTCCATATCTGTCGGCACGAGAACAGAACAATATATATTACACGAATATAATAATATAATAGTTTTTAGCTATTTTTTTTATATGTTTTTAATATTATTTTTTATGGGACCAGCGGTGTTTTTAGTTGACACTAGACCGTTTACGTTTAGCGCTTGTTTTGCGCGTGTACGTTTGCGCGCGTATACGTCATATTATTATATAATATTTTGTTCCTACTAAATGATAATACCGGCGTGATTTGGTATTATATGGACATGAACTCGAGGATATTGTTTGGTATATTTGTATTAAAACGAGGGATTTCGTGTATGTAAATCGACGGCGAAACGTGTATAGGAAATGTATATTTATAAAGGATTAGAATAAAATAAAATAAATGTATATACTGTAAAGTGTAAACATATGGTTTACGAAAATTTTTTTTTTATTCTTACAAAAGATATATTTTAGTAAGAAAGACGAAACTGTGTATAAGGTCAGACAATCGGTAAACATATTTAAGAAACGTTTTACTCTAATACTATAAAATATATTTTGAATAAAATGTTGGATTTTTATTGTTGGGTAGATAATATATCATACTAAGTCTTGTGGAATGTGTTACAGGAAAAGAGATAGGACGAACTTGTCGATATACCGCCGTTCATGCAGTATCGGATAACAGAAAAAACATAAATAATCCATATACGAGGCGAAGATATTGAGAGGACGACCGATCGCGTCACATGACAGGTAATTAAAATATCAACCCGTTCGATTTTAATTGGACCTTAAGCAGAGATTTTGCACTATATACTGACGGCGTCGAACGTTTATCTACACCATAGATTAAATACCCTTATACATTTGGGCAACGCTGACGAATCATTTATCGCTCGTTGTTTTGATTCGGATCTGACTCACTCGTGTTAGGGGCATTGTGGCAGGAGGAGCTGGTGAATAATCGTACCTATACTCGCGTCTCTTGCCACCATTTATATGTGCCATTATAGTGATGTCAAATCTAAATCAAAATAATGAGCTATAAAACGATTGAATTGACCTTGACTAACTATATAGACGGTATTATTACGTTGTATGCCTAAACACACGCACGTTTGTATTCGATATATGACGTGAAATTCGTACTCTGTGCAGGTGCCCTGCTGCAGCGAATCGAACATTCGGAAACTGCAGCTACGACGGACGCGATCACCTGTACCACTTGCGGTGACACATACAAAGGTAATTATATAGGGATTGTATGGTCAACACGACGAGAAACGTCGCGACTGTATAAAATATTTAATATACAATCGATTTCAGACGGGAAGAGCTTTCGAGGAGTCGCGGGCGCAACAATGGACTCGACCACCCCCCGCTCGAGTTGTAACAATAATAATATTATTCGTTATACGTACCACTACTGCCGCAACTTCCACCGCCGTCTTCGAGACTGCCCAGATGCAAATTAAACGACGGTATGACCTCGTTTGGGTTAAGTCTTATCGAGGAGGCACATCCACCTATCTCCGGCGACTGAGTGCCCAACACCGTCACGGTGTACTTGTATTCCGGGGCTCCAAATGGTGGGCAGGACCCTTTGATCTTGTTCAAGGCATCTACACAGAGGAAGATAAACACCGCGTTAGATCATAAGCATATTACACTGTTTGTATAAGTTATTAGGTATAGGCAATAGGTATATGTATTAGGTATAGGTATCATGGTATAGGTATCATGGTATAGGTATCAGGTATAGGTGTTAGGTATAGGTATTAGGTATTAGGCATAGGTATCAGGTATGTAGGTACATTATGACAGCGATTATGAATCGTCGTCATACGCTGCACGTGCTGGTAAAATTACGCTCGAATCGATACTTCCGAAAGCGAACACGCCCCTCCCAATACTACAACTGCAGATTTTTATACACGCGTTACTTTTCGCCTTGGTTAACGTTTTTTACACGTAGATTCGGGCGACTGACCTCGTCAGTGGCAGCACCACTAAAAATTATACCGCGTTACGAATAATAAGCGGGTACCTACAGATAAGTACTCGACTTAACCCGCCTTCTTACAACATAATTTACGTGTTGTTATAATTTCGCCATAACGGCTGTTAGAATATCATAGATTTTGCTTTCCGTCCCCGTTTTGATTACCGGAAGTTTCCATCATATTATACTTCAGCCACCGCGGTAGTGATGTTCTCGGTATGCCGGCAAAGGCGCTTTCGGCTACGGACGCAGAGGGTGCGTGGGTGTCCGGGGCGAGTCCCGGACCCGGCCCCGAACCGCTCGCACGCCCCTCGCCCCGCCGTAGCATTCACCTCCCAATTTGCCCTGCTCAGCTAAGCCGACAGCCCCGAGTTATCGTGTCCAGTTACCGGACATCGGTTCTCACGTTTCGGCTGTACAGTTTATCATGTATCTGCGTGTTTGTGCACTCGGTGTCGTTTAGTGCAGTGAGTACCTACGACAAATGTGGTTTTTACTGCACACACCATCACAAGGAAACGGGTAGGGTAGGAGGGGGACCGCAAATATCCCTTGGTGGTATGTGCAGTCGAAGTGAGAGATGTCGTAGGAATAGCTGCGAAGGGGCGTGGACGACCGTTCGTCTGGGCGAGGACTACTCGTGTTAGGTAGACGCGTAGGGCACGAAGGATTTATCTACGTTAAGGACTGCAGTGTACATCTATTAACTGTTGTATTTTTTTTTCTCGCCCCATGAGTTTAGGTAGGGTCGGTCGTGTACGGTCCGAGCCACTTGCGGTCGGAACACGGGAGTTTTCCGGAACCACCGGGGCCCACCCGTCGCCCGCTCCCGATGCGCCCTCCAACCCAAACCGCCACCGCCGAATTTCTGGGACACAGCACACCCGGCCAAAAGGCTCGCGATGACTTTATCGAAAACTTAATGATTTGCTGTAATCGTTAAGTAGAGTTTGCTAGTAGGTACACCTCCCTATCGTTAACCAAGAATTTTCTGTTCTCGCCATTGATTTCTATTCCAAGCCACCGCCATATTATCATGATATATCTCACAACTCAATTTCTCTTTATTCTATACGGTATCTTTTATTTTATTTTGCGATTAACATCCGAAAATTACGTACACTCTGACATACCGCGTGTTTTGCTCCTCAATCACACCAACCGGCCGTGTGTACGACGATTCACTGCTTCGTAATATATATTATGATAAATTGACGATAAATAGTAAATTTCAATAAATTTGATAAGCCCGTTCGGAACATTTATTGATCGATCTTCAAACAATTGAGTTACAAAAACGGGGAACTCGAAATAGTTTGGTCGTGTTGATTTTTGGGACACCTCACTGTCAGTACGACTTGTCCGGTAGGTACGTAAATAAAGTGCCTACGGAAAAATTAACGATAGCAAAAACATAAAAACTACAATGGAACAATATGCGGTTGTATACTCCGGCCCGCGGGAGTCCGACCGCAAAAAAAACTGGTCCTGCGTATTGTCTGTACTGAGAATGAAACTATGGTAGGGAACCTGGGGGGAAATCCGGCTTCCGGCCGTCGGTCGGTCGCGCGGTTTAGTCAACGGTCGGACACTCGCAGGCCTGAGTATTTATAGATTCAATCAGACGTGTTTCTATGTATGAGCAACTTATAATATTTGAATTTTGGTCCCGTACATAAAGTACATATTATATACTTTATGTATGTACGATGACTTTATTATTATTATTAAAACTCTTGCACTAAAAATCAACGCGATCGTCCTGTATTCTTGAATATTTTTGTATCTCTCTATTTTTTTATATCACGTGAGCTGTTTCGAAAATAATCGACAAAGTCATTTCATACTAATTATATGTAGGTATGGGTGTGTTTTATATTTTAAGTAATATTTGTGTAATCGTGTTGCATTGATTTTTATGCATCTCGATATTAATGATAATTGTTCGGTACGAAAATTAAGTACACCAAAATGAATGATTACAATACTATTTAAATTATTACAATGCAAAAATATGCGGCTGTATATGGATTCAACAGGTGCGTTTCTATGTATAAGCAACATATAATTTGCATTTTTGTCTCGTTTACAGGGTATATTATCATACGATGACTTTGTTATTAATTAAACACTTAAACTAAAAATCAATGCGATCGTCCTTTATTCTATAAAAATGATTGTATATGGGTGTAATTTATATTTTAAGTAATATTTGTGTAATTGCGTCGTGTTGATTTTTATGCATCTCAATATTATTGATACTCGTTCGGTACGAAAATTGAGTACGCGAAAATGAACGAATAAAATACTTTTGACATTACAATGCAACGATATAGTAGTGAGTGCCAACCTGGTATAATTTGCATTTTTGTCTCGTATACAGATCATACGATGACTTAAAAACGTGAACGCTCAAACTAAAAATCAATGCGATCGTCCAAGTATATTCTATAAATATTTTTGTGTCTGTATTTTTTTTTTATATCACCGGGTGTTTTACTCCTCGATCACGCCGACCGGCCGTGTATAAGACGATTCACTGATTCGTAATATATATATATTATGATAAATTCACGATATATAGGTAGGTAGGACATTTCCAAAAATTCGGTAAACCCGTTCGGCACACTTATTGATCGATCTTAAAACAGTTGATCTACAAAAACGGGGGGAACTTGAAATTATTGTTAGGTCGTGTTGATTTTCGGGACACCTGCTTTTGACTGTTTGTACGACTTGTCCGGTACGGAAACTACGGTACCTCCGGTAAAATTAACGATAGCAAAAACATAAAAATTATACAATGGAACAATATGCGGTTGTATACTCCGGCCCGCGGGAGTCCGACCGCAAAAAAAACTGGTCCTGCATATTGTCTGTACTGAGAATGAAACTATGGTAGGGAACCTGGGGGGAAATCCGGCTTCCGGCCGTCGGTCGGTCGCGCGGTTTAGTCAACGGTCGGACACTCGCGGGCCTGAGTATTTATAGATTCAATCAGACGTGTTTCTATGTATGAGCAACTTATAATATTTGAATTTTTGTCCCGTGCATAAAGTATACCCACATATTATACTTTATGTATGTATGATGACTTATTATTATTATTATTATTATTTAAACGCTTGGACTAAAAATCAACGCGATCGTACTGTATTCTATATGAATACTTTTGTATCTGCCTATATTTATTTATGTCATAATTTATACTGTATAATGCGTAAGCCTTTTTGAAAATAGTCTATAAGATAATTTCATACATGTAAAGGTATTGTGTATAGGTATGTTTTATATTTTAAGTAATATTTCTGTAATAATTGTGTCGAATTGATTTTAATTAATTCTTCAATATTATAATGATGTACGTGTTCGGTACTGAAATTAAGTACGCGAAAATGAATAAATAAAATACTTTTGATATTACAATGCAACAATAATAGTCAATGCCAGGCTATAATAATTTGCATTTGTGTCTCGTATACAGATTATACGATGACTTTAAAACGTAAACGCTCAACTAGTAATCAATACGATCGTCCTGTAAACATTGTTAGGTCGTATTGATTTTTTAAAATGTTAAAATGTTAAAATGTTGCACACTATAATGAGACTTGTTCGGTACGTGAGTAAAGTACGCGAAAACGAATAAATATGCAATAAAATTTCAATTACGATGCAACTGTATTAGTAACTATGAAAATAAACTGCAGGTGCGTTTTCGTAAACATGTTACCGCAACTTGCATATTTTCTGTCTCGTATTTAGGGTACACGATGACTTTAAATTTAAACACTTAACCCGTTAATCAATGCGACTGCCGAGTCATTATATATTATTTTGTATCTATATTTGTACTCATAATTAAGACGATTTTAGGACGTATATAATACGGCGGCGACGTAATTTTAAACGAATTCATTCGACTGTCGATCGACATATACGTAAAAATCATATTTTGTATTTTGTATAGCTCATAAAGACCGACGAATTTATATTTTGTGTTTAATCTGTGCGTCACGGCAGGCACCCGCTGTGGCGCGCCCCTCCTTGTTTACGATTATATTCATATCACAAATTTTTTTTTTCTCTTTCAAATTTTCATCCGCGACCCGCGAACCCTTTTGATTGTAAGCCTGGGGCAAAATAAAAAACAGGGTATCGTATACTACGAAACGACCCCTAACCCCGTGTTTGTCCGATTTCCGTTTCTTAGCCGCAAAATCTCTCCATTTATTATTGTACTCGCCCTACCCCCTGCACAGAGCTCGGGTAGTGAGCTATTTATGGCTAAAGCGATAGACATACGAATATAGTTTAATAATATATTTTATATAATTATTAGGTCGTGTTGGTTTTCCGCGCATCTCATTATGTTTGTAAGAAATGTTCGGTACGTAGTAAATATTAAGTTATATTATTAAGTTATGTATATATATATGTAAAGGACGAAAGGTAGAAGATTATGACATATATATATATATATATATGTCATAATATAATTATACTTTTTCGTTCCGTGTATAGTGTACCCATCATACACGATGGCTTTGAAAAATGTAAACCTCAAAAATTAGAAACCAATGCGATCGTCTTGTAATCATTATTTGTATTTTGCCGATTTATATTAAGTATAATATTGTTATATTATATATAATGCTTGAACTATGTAACGGAGAAACGATAAAATCCTTCCACACGTGTGTGTGTGTTTCTTTGTGATTTTATTGATTGTAATTATATTGTCCTCTCATATAACATACGACGATTCTTACATAATATATATATATATATATGTACCTACGTCATGTGTAACGAATTAAAATAATAAACGATAATGTTATGGGAATTACATAAGTAAGTTGTTATTTTTTATGGTCGTCCATACCTTATCTATAACACTATAGTTGTTAACTAGGTATGTATATTATATATACAATAATTATTATTATTGTATTTTGTGAACCGTAATAAAGAAGTCTATTCTGTATTTACAAGATAATAATTGAGTAATGAAAAATAAATATCACAACTTTAATAAGTATAAAACAACTATACAGTGTTTGTATGTCCGTTCTTTTCGTCACATTTGTATGACATAAAGGTATTATAATATAATGCCTAACAGAATTATGCGTGTTTATGACGTTTAACCCGCACAACACGCAATATTCATAAAAAATATCGACGCATATGACAATAGTTATTATACGAAATCAATCGAAAAACCTATAGGTACGTATAGTCGAAGAAACTAAAAAGACAAAAATATAAAATAACTTTTAAGTAGACGGATTTCAAATGATTTCGTTTTGCATTATTTTTTATTTAATGCGATATTTTATGAATTACGTTTTGTTTTATAAAATATATATATACTATAGATCAGTGGTTTTCAACCTTTTTAACAACGTAGCACACTTATTCTCCTACAATATTTTCGCGGCACACCAATTCATATAATACGTGATAATATAATACCTAGCATATATAATTATATTTACAAAATTAACTCTATATATAGAATTTTTGCGGCACACTTCAAGGGCGTTCGCGGCACACCGGTTGAAAACCACTGCTATAGATGATCCCGTGCACTTCGTTGCCCATTAAAACAAATAATAATGCCAACTCTGTGTACGAATAATATGTTTTAGTTTATAATATAACGGTTAAAATATTATAGGTTAAGTATGTATTATAATATGGTTACAATACAATATTGAATTTAGTCTCACCCTGCGCACCGTGCCCTGAGCCAAATATTAAGTAAGATTAACTTCAAGTGATATACGCATATAATATGCATCTAAACCACCAGGCAATAAACTGCATTAGATCGCGGACAACATGCGAGCAGTATTATAGGTATTATCGCACGTATAGACATAATCGAACTGCGGTGGATTGAGGACCCCGCGAGGAGCTTAATATATAGTAAGTGAAAACAGAATATTGGGCACACGAAAAACATCACAACGGTGGCTTATGCCGGAGATTTCAGTGACATACACACGCGTACAGAATAATTATAATATATATAAAGATATTATATATATATACAGGGTGTCCCAGGTCTATTTGACTAATGCAATAACTTTTACAGCAGTAACAGTGATTAGCAAGAAATAATTTTGAATTTTAACACACTTTGAAAATTGTTTAAAAATTAACGACTTATAACCAAATTAAAAGTTTTAAACTCCAAAATGGTTTTTAAACACTTATTTATGAAATAGCTATCTTGGATTATTAGAAAAATATTAAATACAAAACTTTAATTATTTATTTTTGTTGTAAAAAAATAAAATAAAATATAAGATATACAAATTATAGCGCAGAGCTTTACAAATCGTTACAAAAAAAAAAAATACTTAAAACTATTGAATAGAAAAAAAGTTATTGCATTAGTCAAATAGACCTGGGACATCCTGTATATTAGAAAATGTCGTTAATCGCGTCATGTTTTATTTTGCGGTATTTAATGATTTTTCTTTCTTTTCCGATTAAATGGCGTTTACTAATTTCAATAGTTTTTTTTTTATCATATTTAACGTATTGTAATCATAAAGTTTGCGAGCACTTCGCTATTATTGTTATAGGTATACGTATTCAATGTCGACGTGTTGTACCTATATACTCGCTTGGGTACCTATATACGCGTGCGCGATGCGACTGCGGCGGACTCGGCTCGGCGTTAATTACACATTACAATATATTATAATATACGTTCACGGCGGCGCGATATTAATCCGCGATAACTATATAATATGTATAACAACTCTGCCGCGCGCACGGCGACGGTGGCCAAACCGGAACCGCGCGTTTCCGGCGTCGGCGCTTTGTTTTTTATTCGCGAATATACGCACACACACACACACGCACACGCACACACACCATGATAATTTGTATAGGTGCATTTCATATTGATGTACGAAAATAATAAAATATTGTAATAATATATATTATGTCCGTATACATTATATTATGAAAAACGCGTAAAATCGTGAAAACCGAAACCGTCGACGGCGGCGGCAGCTCTAGGTCAGCTACCTCTGCGGCGTCCGTGATGTGTGTATACAGCTAATACGCGTATCTACCACGATTCCGAAATAGGTAGGTACCGACCATCCAGCTATATATACGAATTTTGTCATAATTTATCGTCGAGTGCGCGATGATACCTATTTACACGTTTTTTGATGATCGCCTGCAGTCTGCGCACTGCCGACCGGAATAAAAGACCCCGGAGAAACGATACATTTTTGGCCGACGTAATAATATAATATCGTATTATAATATACCGAAATAATATTATAAAGTCGACCTTGCTGAGGCCTTTTTGGGGATATATTATTATATAGGTCGCTATATTTTGAAGAACGCCGGGCTAGCGGTTATATATAGGTACCTATACTGATTAAATATGGCTTTATTTAATAAGTGTTATATGGATGAACAAACTATAATAACTCATCTATAGGTGTATGCAACGGACATGAGCTATCCAAAACAATGATTCGACGCACTCTTTGAAACAAACCATCGGAATTCAATTTCGAGCATATATATAATATATCTATTGGCCGTCAACGGCGGAACACGTGTTTTAGTGTCAATTGTGTATGGAACAATAAGCTATATGGCATACAGTAGTCGGGTTGATTTATGGTTTTAGTCAAGTGAGTGATATCAAAGAAATTTAATCGTTTGATTTTGATCGTGTAATATATTAATATGTTACAAATGTATGCAAATGTCACGTAGAACGGCAAAACGTTCGGTTCAACGAAAGTAAATGTAATAGCGGTGGATTATTTATAAAAAATTATATACATAATAACGAATTTTGTATTAATGTATGAATAAAAAAAATGCGCGTCTGTAAACCCATTTATCGTTGCCCGAATGAGTGTACGGTGATGATAGTATCGTAATCGGTCGGTTTATATTATATTGATATAGGTAGGTAGGTATATTTTAATTACTAATATATATAGTAGGGCTGTGAATTAAATGCAAAACTTTAAAAATGCACTTAAAATGTCGAAAAATGTTGTATAAAAATATAAAATGCACTGTATGAATCCCTAAAATGCAATAAAAAATCAAAAAAATGATTATACTAAAGAATCATAATCGAAAAAATACAAAAATCTATCATGTATGAAATATTTTGAATTTGAGGTATGATTAATCAAGTCCGACGTGCACAAAGAACATGTAAAATGTCAATAATGAAAAATGAAAAAAAAATGCATAATTAAAGTTCTAAAATCGACTTAATTTGTATAAGTATACCTAATTCAAAGTTAACGTTAAGAAATAGCTTTTAAATAACTTATAACAATTCATTTTCCACAAATGCACAGCCCTATAATAATAATTAGTAATAAATTATAATATAAAAGTTATAAATTTATAACACTTATATATAGGTGTATATACCTCATAGTCATAAAACATTGACTTCAGATAATATAATATAATATACCTATTATATAATGTACCTGGGTGGCTGGGTACACGTCGTTACAATGCACACAAATATAATATACGGCGACACACACGGTCGTATCATTATATATTGTTATGTGAAAAAATATAATATGTTGGTATATACCACGGCTATACCGGAAACGGCGGAAACACCGGTGGACCTTAACGCCACCGTCGCCTCCGACCCGTCTAAACCCCCTTGATCGCCGTGTGACGCTACGACTATTACTATTATAATAGTAGGTACCTATATGTGTGTATGTGTGTGTGTGTGTGTGTGTGTGTGCGACCGAGGGAGAGTTTTTTTTTTCCATTAAATTTTTCTAAATACCATCACGCACAGGAATAATACACACCGTGCGCACAGACGAACAACTATACACGAGCAAAGGATGAGAATGTACATATTATTTGTGTGTGCGTTGTGTACACGTGTTTACCTATATATGTATATATATAATATTATGATGGTTATGTGTATATAGAGTAGGTATGTAACATAATGTACATCGTTCGCTCGAATCGTTCGCCCGCCGCAGTGGCAGTCACCCGAGACGAGAGAGTGCGAGAGAGAGACGGAGAGACAGTTGGAGAGAGAACAAGAGAGAGATAGAGTAAGAGACGTATAAAAAAAAAATAAAAAACACCGGACGAATCTCGACGCGGCTGGCGGTGTCGCTGCAGCGGATAACAGTAATTATTATTAACTATATATATAAATTGCTGCAGTCGGTCCAACAAATCGGGCACGAACAAATGATCTGAGAAAACGACCGGAGGGATGTTCTTTATTAAAACCTAATATGATGCATAATCGCAGTCAACTACGTCGCGATAAAATACATAGGTATCGAATTTATAATAATATTTAAAAAACCGGTCAAGCGTGCATAACTATACGTGATTTATGAAATCGTGAAAATATTACTGTCACCGTGCAGTGTATCGGTACCTATATGCGGATATGAAGAGAGAGAGAGAAAGAGACGTATGGAAAATATAAAAAAACAACGGACGAATCTCGACGCGGCTGGCGGTGTTGCTGCAGCGGATAACTTTATAACAATAATTATCATTAACTATATATAAACTGCTGAAGTCGGTCAGACAAATCGAGCCCGAACAAATTACTATGATGAGAGAAAACGACTTTTGTCATGCGGCGTGGGATGTTTATATCATCTTTACATATGATGCGAAAAAGCCGTCAACGACGTCGCGATAAAATACATATCGAATTTATAATAATATATACGAAAACGGTTTAGGCGTGCGACTATACGCGATTTATGAAATCGTGAAAATATTACTGTCGCCGCGATCATCGGACCTATATGCGGATATGAGGAGAGAGAGAGAGAGAGAGAGAGAGAGAAATAGAGGAGGAGAGGGGTTAGCGAGGGGCGGGCAGCAGGGAACGAGCGCGATTCTGTTTGTTATTGTTTTGATCGCGTGTCCGTGCAGTGGAATCGGCATCGGCGGCGGCAGTTGTAACGTAAATATTCACGAACATCGAAGAGGAGGAGGCGGCGGAGGAAAGCGCGCGAAAGAGGGGTGTCACGGGTGGTCGGTTCATTAATGATATTGTACACACACGTAAAGTCGTTGTATATATATATATATATATATAATGGTAATAGTTTAGTATAGTAGTATTATAAACAAGGAAAAAGTGAACGATTCTCTCACCGACGACCTTGACGGTTGCCGCCGCCGCCGCCGCATACCAAACACACCCGCCACCGCAGCACACACAACCATCGTTCATCGACGTTAAAAACTCGCCACCGTCTTTCCCTCAATGAACCACCTCACACACACACACACGCACACACGTACACGCCCACGTAAACCGCTGCCGCAGCGCACAATAATAATAACATTGTGTGTGTAACGATGACGATGGTAATAATAATAATAATAATAATAATAAGATGCACGCGTCGTTGCACCGACGACCAGCAGCCGGGTCGGCGCGCAGTATAGGTACCTACACTATACATATAAACGATAAAAAAGTAATAAAAATACTAAACGCATACCACCTATTTATGTGTTAATTATCTATTCGCGAGGCGCCACTCGTATACGTAATCACTACAAGCTGTGTATATATAGATCGACCGAATTTTAACGGGCCATCGTGCATCGCTGCACGATCTCGAAAACCGTCTGGAATTTAGTGCAAGGCGTGTAACGCAGATAGACACGACAAATGAAATAACTTTTGTTCTAACCGATATGTTTTGATTTATTATTTACAAACGCTCGCGTTGTTTGAGTTAACCAATTCGTAAACATAATTTTTATAGATTAGACGAGACACGCGAGTTTACAATAATAGTAGAGCGAAGAAGGATCCCCCCCCCCCCAGTAAAAAATAGACCGAGTATTTCGCTCAAGAATAAGTAATTATTAATTTAATGATATAAAGAACACAACAGAGTTAATAATGCACGCGTTTTATTAATGACACCTGTTTTACGAGTTGCGCGTGGCGGGCAATAAAAATAAATAATATAACACCGCCCGGCGCGCGCGCGTGTTCGAATAATTGAAACGATTACCTATATTTATGCAACGGCACACGATATAATTCTATTACGATTACAAATCTTCTAAAACGTATAATATTGTCCACGTCGAAAAACGCCACTAATTAATCATTACATAGTTAAAAAATAGTCAAGTTTCTTAGTCGTTATACCTATACGGACAACGCGTATAGAAGTGTCGCGATTAGTTATAATAATATTATACATATTGTAGGTACTGGTTGTCTTTTTTTATTTAGTAATAGCGCGGCCAATGTGTTTTGGCTATGGGTAGGTCAGGGCGTATATCGCTGTATTAATATTATATTATTAAATTGAACGGTTATATATTGGCATATTAAACGGTCATATTATGGTCGTTCTACTATTGCGTGTGTATTTGTTACGGGGCACATATATATAGTTTATAAAATATTATTTAAACCGGGTAGTATAAAGTAATTATGAGGTTTACAGTACCTATACCCAAATATCCTACCGCGATGAAATATTTAATAAGTTTAATTTTGAATACAATAATAGGTATACCTATATATATGATTGGGGGAACGATAAATGAAATGGAATATACCCAACTTTTATTTCTCGGAGGAAAAATATTACGCGTATAGGTATATAGGTATAAATATATAGAATAAAACGCGTTTTATCGGTCAAGGCGAATAATTATATTATCGCCAGTATATTCTTTTTCGACAAAATAAAAACGTTAAGTACCTATATAGGCGTTGTATAATAAATAAGGGGGGGGGATACCTATACCTAAGTTATGTAATTTATAGACCACTTACAAACGTAATTTTATCATAGAAACATCGACAAATCAAATAAAATTCATACATTATACCTATACAATCATGCACAGCGGGTTAAACGGTTAGCAAATAAGCAATTGCAGAGGAATTACGCGTATGCAATAATGGTTATAAATATATAAAATGTATATAAATACACCCACCCCACCCTCATATATATATACTGTGCAATAATGAGTATAAATCATTTGTAATAACAGTAACAATATGATTAGGTACCATAATATATTATATTAGTGTGCTTAATCCTAATATATACTAATACTATATATTATATACTTATAGGTAGGTAGTAGGTACCTATCTTAGATAAAAAGAATCGACCTATACCTAGCAGCTGAAAAGTGTTTTCTTGACTTTCCCGAAAATGATATTATCGTGATTATCAAATGTTAACTAAACATCAAATATAACGCGGTTATGTAACCAAACATGGCTGATAACGTATTTAATGAAATATAGGTATATATACACATAATTATAATACACCTATAAGCAATACAAAATTCGTAAATAAGCGACGAAAATATTTACGAAATACGTGTCACATTCGTGACATATTATATTGTTTTAATTCGAATTTTTTTCTAGACATTTTTTCCTATAGAAATGAATAACTCGATTTAGTAATCTACGTATATGGAATTTTTTTTGAAGATCTTTTCCAGTCATTTACAGCCCCCGCTGGTTTTAGTTTTGTACGAGGTGCAGACTACATTAATTGAACACTACGCGATTTCGGTGTGAGTATAAAAAACGAGATCTTACGATAGTAAAAAAAGTAATTAATATTAATAAAAAAAACCTTAATAAGTGAACGATAACCGCACGCATTTTTATTAACAAAAATTAAGACTGTTGCATGCATATAATAGGTATATAATAATTATTATATCCGACGGACAAGAAAATTATTATTAGTACGCGCCTGAGGTGATATTATACTACAAATGAAAATAAATTGAACTGTGAGGGCGCAGGCTAGGTAACAATAATTATTACAAAATATAGATTAAAAAACAGTAAAATATCTGAACCTTATATTATGTAAGACTGTGGGTCGGAAATTTGAGTTTGAAACGAGTGAAATAAAATAGTTTTTTCTAACAAATTTATTGAATATGCCTAATTTATATTTTTGCGGAGTGATAGACAAAAATACGATAGGTAATATACTAATATAATATATATATAGATAGTTGGAAGGTACGCGCTCTAAAGTGTTATTAATTACAATAAAATAAGTGAAATATAAACATTTAAACGTGACATATTTAAGCGCGCGATTAGGCAATAATTATTTTTTCAAGGTTTATTTTATTATTTTAATTTACTCAAATTACCGACACAGATGATAACAATATTTTAATACATAAAATAAAATTTCAACATTTTACAAATTATATTATATAGGTACCTACCCAAACTTAAAAATAAAAATCACTAAATACTACATGTTAATAATTAATATCCTCTGCATATATTATTACCATTATTATTTTTATTTTTGTCATTAATTATTATAGTG
The DNA here is from genome assembly GCA_022818045.1 of Neotoxoptera formosana. Classification (NCBI taxonomy): domain Eukaryota; kingdom Metazoa; phylum Arthropoda; class Insecta; order Hemiptera; family Aphididae; genus Neotoxoptera; species Neotoxoptera formosana. The sequence continues at coordinate 11,029,686 of CM040630.1, read as the reverse complement.
GAGTAGAATTATTATGAAATACTTATGATGCATTATTATATATATGAAAATCGCAGTAGTAATAATATAAACAATTATATTTGCAAATTGACTAAAAAATATATATTAAGTATAATATTATGTATATATGACGATAATAAAATTATATTGTTTGAAAAAAAATATAAAACAACAATAACAATGATAATGGTAAAATAAAATAATTAAAATATAGTCTAAATGAAAATATACTAGGTATCTACATAAAAAAAAAATGTCTGAATAAATATTATTATTTGAAAAAAAAGTAGATACCTACCTATATTTAAATATTAATTAATAGGTCATGTTACCTTGAAGTTTACTGGTTTGTTGATATTCGACTGGAAAGAGTTCGGGAGGTTTCTTCGAGTCTTGGATATTCACTAGGCCCGCCTGGACGGGGAAGGCGATCGCCAGCAGCACCAGCAGGCACGCCGCGGTCGACATCATCATCGTGCTGAAGGTTGGCCGAGGAAACGATTTAAAGCGCACCATTATAATTCGTAATTATTTTTTCAGAAACGGACGGAACGAAATAAATTAATTTCGCGATGATCGCTCGGAAACAGTCTGGTTCGGAGATCGCCGCGGACGGAACGAAATTATATTAAAAAAAAAAAAAAATCGCGAAGAGCGCGAATGATATGCGTCGCGGTGAACGAAAACGTTCGAGCGTGTCGCGACGGACGCGAGAGCGAAGTGTGATGTCGCGGTGATGAACGTTTGAGTATCGCGGACGGAAAACGAAATGAAAAAAATAACGCGACGAGCGCGTGAAAGAACAGTTTGCCCGGCAGAGGGTAAAAGTGTTCGAGAATCGCAGAGGGTGCAAGACGAGAATATTAAACTGGAAAGTAATAGTCAGGTGAGTACCGCGCGAATGGTGTCGCCGGCGACCTGTGCGTGCCCTTTTATAAGCCGCTCCGGCGGCGGCGTCGGCGGCGGCGGCGGTGGAGGTGGTTCTCGCCACCGGTTGCGCGACGGAGGCGCAACAAGCACACACCCACCGGACCGCCGGGCGAACTGCAATTCTATTGGACGGTCTGCCCTCCGACGTTCCCGCCCGCCGACGGCCTGCCGGCCCATCCGACCGCCTACCCACCCACCCGCCAGCCCTGGCAGACCACCCGTTTACGCGCCTGCGCACACGATATATTATGTCGGCGGCCCGACGACGGAGCTGCTGCGGCGGCGGCGGATACCTCGGCGAGAAACGGCGCGGCGGACGAGTAACTGAAATTAAATAATAATACGGCAATCGAGAATAGATATTATAAACGTGAAAATTTGAAAATTTGAATAATATTTCTATATATGCACAGCACGCGTATATAATATCGTCTCGATCGCCAGTGAAGGGCGCAATCGCACGCGAATATTCGAATATAATAAATTATAGTATAGGTATATACCTACATAATATATATACCTATGATTAGGATTAATATATATGTTTTATTATATTAAATCAATACCAATATGGGTAGAAAATCAAAATCACACCCTTCCACGACTATTGATTTCGTCTTATTATAATATAATGCAACTTACCTATATGTAAAATGCCATACGGGTACCTATATATATGTATACGGCGCACTGAAACGCGATTATCAAATAAGTAGGTACATTATATTTTTAAGTCCATTAAACATATTGAAAGATCATCGAATAATAATATATAATAATAAGACATATCGGTATCATCCACTGAATATTATGATACAATGATACTATACGGACGATATATGTATACCGAAAGGCATCATTATACCTATATTATAAGCGGCTGCAGTCTTGACGAGTAATCGAGTAAATATAATATTATTTAATTACTTTTTATAAATCGAGTATTTTAAATACTGCCTTCGGTGAATTTGTATAGGTATGTATTTGAAAATCAAATATACTTTTATTTAAATATAGGTACTTCAAATATATACTTATTACCGGCTTTGTGTCAAATATGAATGATCAAGATCGCAATTATAATAATTGTTTTCTAGTACAAAAACCATTATTAACATTTTGTTATTTTAAATTCGACTTGGCCTATATTCTAAAAAATAACAATACTGTCCTGCAGCTTACATTTTATATAGCGCCGCCGTCAAAAAACTCAAATGACTGCGAGTTATGCGCCTGGTTATGACAGTCTTAACTAATAAAATAATGATGTTAGACTTACTTTTTGATTTTTAAACAATTTAAAGCAATTTTGTTTATAATATAATATTATATATAGTCAAAATATTGACTATGAAAAAGCATATAATAGGTGCGTATATATTACCTGTCTAACAGCTGCTGGAGTCGCGGAGAACCCACAATTTTGGTAATCGCCATTTCTTTCCGTTGAGCGTGGAGTACCTACCAATACATGGGTAATTCAAATGACGAAAATGAAAGTCAAAAACAACAACAACTTATAACAACCTCGGTAAATAATAAGTGAAAACTGAATTAGGACTTATAATACCGCAAAGACCGACAGAAGGTGTACGGACGCCGTGCGTGGTGCGTTGTCGGGTGTTCAAAACTACAAAGTGGCTGCAAGTACCTATATGCAATGCGGCAGTACGCCGTGCCGTGCGCTGCGCTTCTGCGAATTCGGCTTCTCCGAAATCCACAACGGAAAAACCAATGACAGTGTTTATACAACGAATGACAGTGTTTATATTATACCTATTTAGGTATATTTTTAAACTTATAAATAAATTAGTGTAATAGTATTAATAATAAATTTAACCTATTCTGTGGTATTATAATAAATTGTGAGCTGCAGCAGTTGCGTGCGTTAACGCGTTAACAAGATTATTCCGCAATACAACGATAAAAAACATTGCACGAATGTTCATTTGTAACATGTCATAATAATATAAAACTTTTAACATTTAAATAATGTTACTCGACGATACATTATAATATATATTATATTTTTATGAAATCAATCATACGATATTTCAGTATATTATTGTTATTTATAGTAATATTTTTATGCGATCGAAACTTAACATAATAATATAGCGGCAACGTTTTGTGACTTAAATTGCTGCACAGTGGGTACACATCGCGGTACTTTCGTCTAAAATATAAATATCGTACACCACTGTGACGTGAAATTATACAGGCTTATGTTATATTATGATAATATACGCATCATAATTCATTAATGCTTTATAATTATCGTCATACTCGTCACTCGTCAATATAAAGTCATCACATAATATTATACTTATATAATATTATATAATATGGCTGTATATAGCAATCTATACGCTTTTTAGGGGTCAATTGTAAATTATTGTAATCATGAATTTTTACAATTCAATTAATATAATATTGTGTTATTTATTCACTGTTATCGATCTGATTTTCTTGAATAAAAAAAAAAAAATCGACGTTACTGCACGCACGCACTATAGCTGGTACTCGAACCTATATAATTTTTTTATAATATACGACATTCTAATAGACGGTATAAAATCATAAAAATTACAATAATAATTAATCATATCCGTTTTGTAGCGCATTTTATATTATATAGGTATATAGGTAGGTATACCTACTTATGACAGTAAATATTTTAAAACAATATAACATTATATCGTGATATCGAGCTAAAACGATACGCGCATAGTAAGTTATTCTTCGACGCAAATGCAGTGTCGAGCGTGTTCACGAGATGGCATTATAGTAAATTGATATTCTATTATAATATTATTATATGTCGCGTGTGTGTACGCTATTATAGGTACGCGCCTGTACGTATTTAAATGGTATCTCGCGATAATCGCGGCGCTATATAGTATATAATATTATAATATTTAAAACGAAAATAATATTATATAAGCCGCTATATCGCGTCGAAAACGAAAATCACACGGCTCGTTCGTTTAGTATAATTGAAATCAAACGGTATAATATTATAATCTATATATAATAAAAATCTAATGCTGTTTGTAAGTCTCGCTAAAACTCGAAAACGGCTGGACCGATTTAGCTCATTTTGGTCTTAAATTATTTGTGGAAGTCCAGAGAAGGCTTAAACGGTGAGTGAGTATGAAAATGTTCAAAATTAATTTTTTAATATTAAATTTAAATTTACATACTTTTTTGTATGGTGTATTTCGGATATTCCCGTGACCGACCGCGATAGTAGGTTTCCAGCTACCTGTAACCTGACCTTTTTTCTTTTGTGTGTGTTTTATCGTCGGCAGCGTGTAGGTATGAATTGTTCCGAGAAGTAAAACCCGACAATTTATCTATATTACAATATATATATATATTCCAAAACTACTCAACACACTGGGATGTGCGAGATACGTGTGCCATGTCGATTTTTATATATATCTATAGATTTAAAATGGAATATCAATGAACTCCCTTTATAGCTGAAGATTTTCGCCAAACGCTGCCAATATAATTCCTAGATTAACAGCTAAAAATGAAATAAAAAGTGCACGGGATCGGCTAGAAAAATTTAATATGCGAGTGGTGTTACAAAATGACAACTCTGTACTGTTTTTCGCCTACCTAATTCTGTTTCCATTCAATCACGCACCTCATGGGGTCCGTAATCCACCGCAGGTGGATTGCCTACCTGATAATATACTGCTCGCATATTGTCCGTGATATAATGCAGTTGATTGCCCACCTAGGTGATTTAGATGTATGTGAATCACTTGAAGTTAATCTTAACTTAATATTTGGCTCAGGGAACGCCGGGTGGGACTAAATTGAATATTGTTATAACGATATTACCTAGTATATTGTAAGTTGTAACCGTTATTTATAAAATAAAACTTATTATTCATATAGAGTTGGCATTATTATTTTTTTAAACGGGCAACGAAGTGCACGAGATCAGCTAGTATAATATAAATATCATACGTCTTCATAATATGTGACGTCTTATAAAAGTACGCCACTATATTATTATAGTAGCTGCGGTATAGACGTTGAAATGTTTAATTAATAATTATATATATGACACTGCAACAGCTGCAGCAGTACAATATAGTATAAACGCTTAAACGTACATTATTACTTATCTCGCTTATAACAAACAAAACCCCAAAACACTGTATATTCTATTATTGTCTGTTGGATATTTTTAAAAATCATTGTTCACACGCACACGTTAGCAGTGTTGATATTTGAAAACAACAACAAAATCGTCCGATGTTTACCAACACCGCGGCGCATCTGCAGCGGGGACTCGTGACTTTGTGATTCAAAATTCCAACAATTATTGCGGTTACTCGATTGCTTTAAAAATATTTTTATTTTGTCCAACACACATTATATATTGTTTTCACAGTTTCTGTTTTGTTTTGATGTATTGTTGTCTCTATATGGTGCAGTGTGGATATTGCCCACTCGACTGGACGCATTTTGTATATACATTTTGTGTGTAATATTATAATATTATAGAATTTTAACATATTATATTAGCAGTGGTCTGCGGAGTAGCGCGCTTATTATTGTAGCGACGACGCTTCAGTAAATCGTTACTTTATTATTTGTATAGGGATTATTGAGGGCTACAATAATACACCAGCTAATATTATGTAGCGAAATGCGAAGGGCCTGAAACGTACGGTTAGCGTAGCGAAAAAATTATCATTATTTTGCCGCTACCTATACCTATATACAATACCTATACGATGATAATAAAAATATTATATTTATTTTATGAAGATGATGCAAGTGTATTAGTGCATTTTTAGGGTTCAGCCCACGATGAACTCACGCAGTCAAATCCCATCCAGTCAGAAAATCCAAAATCAGTGAAAAGCGTACAAACTAACAATTTTCAATAAGAAAAAAATTAAACTAAAAAAAAAAATGTAGCGAAAGAGTAACGATACGTTCATTTGTACAATATACGATTGGATATCGTTTTGTCCTTAAATCGCATGCCCTTAATTAATGGTAAAATCTATAAAATATGTAGGTACATTCAATTTCTATTAAACAGCACTGTGTCCAATAATCGATACGTCTAAAGATCATTATTGTAAGTAAGTATAGGTTGTATAGTAACGTGGGTTGTAGTGTCTAGACGAGGGACGATAATGTTGTATACATTGTTAGTCATTGAATGCGTATGGGCACACCCGTGGAGACGCGGCGGTATAGGTTAGGATAGACATTATTTATACGATCGGATATCGTTTTGTCCTTAAATCGCATGCCCTTAAATGGTAAAAACTAAAATGTGTACATTAAATTTCTATTATATAGAGCGGTTCCGGCGGCGACGTTTCCGTTTAGCATTAGTGGACATTACAAACGGGCGTTTCTATAGTACAACAATAAAATCGAAGTAGCCTAAATAAATATATTCATTTAAATAGGTATACATTCTAATGTATTTTCCTGCGGGAAAAATAACCCCTAATGAATTTATACTACAATTTATATTTTAATATTCTCGAGTCTATAATTCATACGTTTCTAAGTACTTCTACTATCGTATAAGCAGTGGTCGGGACGCTTATTGTAGTGACTATTTTAACATATAGCTACTTTATTTCTAGCGATTCTCGAAACGTTTTCTACAATACACCTGCAGATGTAGAGAACTGCAATAGCGTGCTAGAAATGTACGCTTAGTGTAGCCAAAATTATCATTAATTTGTCGCTTCCAACAACCTATATTCGTATTGATAATGAAAATATTATATTTATTTTATGATAATGATGCCAGTGTATTAGTGAATTTTTCGCGTTCAACCCACGAGTAACTCACGTGATCATATCCCGTCCAGCCACCAAATGCAGAATCAGTAAAAACTATACCAACTACCAATTTTTAATGAGAAAAAAATGAAATTAAAAAAAAATGTAGCGAAAAAGTAACGCTCGCTACTAAATAAACAATAGAGCAAAAAGTAGCGCACTATATGCATTTTGAAAAAAGGAGCGATAGCGAACTACTTGTCTTGAGGGAGTACCTGCGTAGCGTTAGCGCTCTCTTCAAAAAACCAATAGAGTCCCGACCACTGATTATTATATAGTATATATAAGGTACAGCCGTATTACGCAGGTATATAGGTACAGTTTAAATACGCGTTAAATTGTAATAACATTATAGGTACCTACTATATAATATTATACACCAGCTCGAGTCAGTTGTACACAACGACCACGACCCGATGCATCAATAATAATATTAAAATCGTAGACGACTCTTAAATTACAATATACCACATTATAATTATTATATTATAGACGCCACCCGTTATTATATATAGGTATACGCGCGCTTAAAGGGTACAAGTGAATAAACTATATAGTTAAGTTAGGTTATTTATTCAAATAAATAAAATATAGTTAACTGCAGTGACAATATTTTTTGACAACCCGCGTATAAACTGCAATCGCGGCAACATATAATAATGTGCATCTATAATCAATATATAGACATAAAAAATCTTATATATAAAAAAAAAATGTTTAATTCGATAGGTATGTAAATTAATTCTGTAAGCAATTGTTGGCTAACAAACAATGTATTTGAAGCCTTAAAAAAAAAATAATGTGCATATTACAACTAAACTATGCAGCAGCGTAGTATGATATTATATTAATATAATATATTGTGCGGCACGTCGTCTATCGCCCGAGCCCGAGCCTATAGATTATCATTAATTATATCATCAACGTGTAATGGTATGTATAAAGTTATAATTATTTTATAGTTCCATAAAATGTAGGGATTTGTCATACCAAACTCACTCGATATACCGGTAAACATTGGGTATTCACCAACAATTTTATTTACTTCTGTAATTTACATCACTTCTGTAATATATAGGCACGTTATCGTCTATCGCTCGAGCTCGTCATTATTATTATTATCAATGCACATTAAGCATAAAAATAATATACAATAATATTATAATGTATTAATGTCCGTTTTATCGCTCGGACGGCTCGGCGGATGACCACCTCGACAATCGCAATCGTCGCACAATATATTATTATTACTATTATATTAGTAGGTAAATATAATAAACTATAGTATATAATTAATAATGAGATGACTGCTGCAGCTGCAGTAATCGTTGGGCATACATAATACATTAATACATATATTATAGGAGTCGTCTGAGTCATCGTCGTGTTTTTATAACGAATTCTGCAGATAACCTTTGGACAAGAAACAATAGTATATTGGCTATAATAGAAACACGAACGGAACAAAAATAAAATGTTATCTGTGGCCGGGTCTAAAGGTCTAGGTAGGTATAGGTACTCGGTGTGCACAATACGCGATAGCGCGTGTTGGCAGTAACAAATAATATTATTATATATAGTAGGTATAATTTATAATTTATTGTATTTCACTATTTCACTAACTGTATACTCATCAGTCATCAGTCATCACTATAAAATATATGAAGACACGAAATATAAACTGGTTATTAACATATATTATATATCTTCAAAAAAAAATTACTACACATACTTAAAGGTAATAATCCGCATAAACACATTGTATAATAACATTAATTCATACGCCACTGCAGCAGGCTTTGACGTGCGTATAATATATCTGTACTACCTATATATATATATTATATAGTATAGGTGAATCGCGGAAAAAAAAGTCCCAGTTAAAAAGTCCCATGCTAGGAAAAAAAGTCCAGATAAAAATGGTCCTACAATGGAAAATAGTCAATTCATTTAAAATGTCTAAAATAATACAATTATTTTAGTACCTATATATTGTTATCATAATAATGCCAATTATCTTTTTAAAATAACTACAAACTAAATACTAATTTTGTTCTCTATTATCCAAAGGCTATAGGTGCACCTTTTTCTTAGGTTATGATAGATGTTATGGTTAATAACAAATACATATGTACAAGATTTTTATAAACTACATACTAAAATACTATAAAAACAGCTTTAGAACTGTACAAGAATAAGTATATCGATACATTTAACACTAAACATTTTTTCCGGGACTTTTCCGATTACCAGTATATATGTATTTCCACCAAACGATGACCGTCTGACGACGATACAATATAAGTCGTCGCACCGGATCTAATGCGGCAGACATATTATTACTACCACCTCGATAATCGTAATCGTCGCACAATATTATTACTTATATCAGTAGGTAAATACTATAGTAATTAATAATGAGATGACTGCTGCAGCTGTAATCGTTGGGCATACATAAAATATATAGGAATCGTCTGAGTCATCGTATATCGTCTGCATGTTTTTATAACGATTTCCAGATAACCTTTGGACAAGAAACCATGTAATATAGTGACTAATATAGATACTCGAACGGAACAAAAAAAAAAATGTTATCTGTTAGATATATGGCTGGGTCTAAATTGCATATAGGTACCTATATTTAGTTATTAACATATCTTAAAAAAAAATTACTATGCACATACTTAAAGGTAATCCGCATAAAAATACATCGTAATACTTAATTCATACGCCACTGCAGCAGGCATTAATATAATATACCTACGGCGAGGGCGTATAATATACCTACCTAAACAGGGCCGTAGAACTGCAGTAGCACCGCCCTGGCAAAAAACCAAATTTGCTCCCCTCTTATCCAATTTTATTTTCAACTGGCATGCTCATTATTTTTAAAAAAAACGTTCTGTTGCGGTTTTAGTACAAGTACATATTTATTTTTTTATATAAATATATTTTATTATTATAAAAATTGCTTTATTGTTTATTATAATTAAATAATAATAACAGACTAAAAAAAAAATCCTTTTATATTTTATTAAATATAAAAATGTTTACCTTATACTTAAATATTAATTAACAAAAACTTTTTAAAATTTAACTTTTCTTGCCTTTATTGCTGAAAAGTCATCTATCAAATACCATCAAACGATATTTGGTCAACCAAACTTTTTTCGACCAACCAACAGTGTATGCGATTGAACGACGAGAAACGCGTGTTACGATTACGCTAAACGATTTTTATTTTTTTGTAAATTGTCATATTTGAATTAAGGCTGCAACTCGATGAAATTGCGCCCCCGGCTGCAAATGCCACCCTCTTGCCAGTCCCTTGCTACGGCCCTGTACCTATATACTATGTATTTATTAGTTCCACCGAACAACCGTCCGACGACGATACAAGTCCGGATCTAATGTGGCAGACATTATTATTAATAATAATAATTATATTATTAAAATATGCTTAGAGAACGCATTAAACTAGTAACAATATAGTCGCGTTAAGTATTGTAATTCATTTATTACAGGCGAATCGCCGTGGCCCACAGCCCATAGCGGTGTACACACTTACGCCTATATGGTACAAGCTCGTAGAGAACATATTTTATGTTATAATAATATTCTATTATTTGTCTTCTTCTTCTTCTCTGGTGCAACGGTATACAACAATATATTTCGGCGACTTGTTGATCTGTATTCTCCGTTCCTATATATAGTACGCCCACCTATATGGCTATATAGTATTATATATATATAACGACGTGCCCTAGCTCGGTCTGTCTGAGCGTGTACGTATTTAATTATAATAGTATATATAGTACGCGTGACCTACCTATATACCTAAATATTGTATTATGTAAACATACTATTATATAGGTACCTACACACCACTCTGTATTATTATTTACTGTCGAAAAACAAAAATGATATGTTACGATGATCGTCTTTGGACGGTTTTATATATTTTGATAATGCGCCCGTGTAACCGCGACTGCAGTATATAATATATAGCTGGTAGCCGAACGCCGATATATTATTATGTATATATACTTAATTATTAATATTTCTATTACGCGGTAATACGCTTACAATATAATCAAAAGCTAAGCAGTCGATTTAGGCATTTCCCTACTTGCAATGGAGTTTATATACAAGCGCAGTGGTGGTATTTTATTTACCTATTATTGTAAAATATAATATCTCTCTACTCGGTGCCCATATTTCCTACACTCAGGGTCGGTGAGAGGGTGGGGCAGTAGGGGTCGGAGCCCCGGGGCCCGGACCTCCGGAGGGGCCCGTTGTCAGAGGCGTATTTAGGCACAGCCGCACAGGCCCTGTAGGTCCTAGAAATGTGACATTTGGAGGAGGACAAATTTTACTAATATTTTGAGTAGAAAAATTATTTTTATACAAATTATATATTTGTATATTATATGATTTAGAATTACAAGTTAAAGCGTAAACATTATAAGTTATCTATACAGCTTTATAAATCTCAGTAAAATAAGTATTATATATAAGTGAAAGGGCCCGGAAATAATCAGCCCCGGGGCCCATCAAAGCTCTCGCCGACCCTGCCTACACGCAAACCAAAGTGGTATTAAACGTGTGTGTGCGCATTGCGTTCTAGCATTGATTATACCATATACCAGTGACTCAGAGTTACTATAGAGGGCCAATCTTTAGAAATTAAAAATCTAGCGGGCCAAAGAGCATATAGAAGGCAAAAAAAGGTCATTACAATTTAAAGTTTGAACACCAAAATAATAAAACCAACGCTATCGGCCGGCGTAACACGACGGATACGACTAGACTGATAAAATAAAATAAGTACCTATATATTAGCTATACATATTATAGCTATGCATCTATATAAATATATATTTAGACATTTAATAAATAAGCTTCAGTTCGCAATATACTATAGAGTTAATAATATCTAATACTAAAACGTAATAGATACCTATATCCTAACCTAATAAAATAAAATACAGATAAATGCTAACATGTTATTAAGTAATTTGAAAATGTAGGCATGTAGCGCAGGCCACCGTGCTTGAATTGAGGGAGTTCCTCTTCTTTTTAGAAAATGTTTATGCGTACCACTTCTATAATTAATATATTCTAATCAATAATAGACATATTTAATTAATCAGGTAAGTATATTTTTTTTAGACTTTTGCAACTTTGCATTCCTTTTTTAAATTTTTCCCAATTCAATCACTCTTTACATATTATTATAATATGTACTAGTAAAACAACGGCGGCAAACGGGCAGTACTTGTTTTTATAATATGAAAAATCTATATGTAACAGATTTAAAATTGAATAGGTTTCAGTGGCAGCGGCCATATAACATGTTAATTAATTCTTAGTATGAATAATTTAGTATTTAATTAATACATAACAATAGATAATATTATATACTGTCACATGTAATATTTTCACCGCATAAAAACGTATAATAATATATTTTATTATATAACGAGGTATAGTACATCATAATTTATACACAGAGCATTACTGCAGAAGTAACAAAACATATAAAATGACAACAATTATTATTATAACTCTCGATGACATTTAAAAAAAAACTAACAAGCTTCGATCGAGTTAGACCTTACATAATAGTTATAAATTATAATACATAGTATAACCGCCATTATATAATGGTCACCGAAGGGATCGGAAATAATGACCGCTTTTTAGAAGTGACCGTCCTATAGAGGTGACCGTTAACAGAAATGCAATTTTTCCAGATGCAGACCGCTGTATAGAGTGCATCGAAAAAAAAACAAATAGGTACACAATAATATATGCACAATGCACATAAACTGAATAATGTGTTTATGACGCGTGAAACATACTGAAGAGATATTTACTATATTATAATAATATGTACAGTTTAAAATAAGAAAGTTGTTGCATATTATTAGAATTTAAAAAATATGTAATGTATATACTTACCTATATGTTTTAAAATTAAAAATATTGTGTATAACATTAGTTTGTTTCAATACGTTTTATTATTTAAACACGTTTTTTTGAATTCTGCCGTTTTTAATAAATTTAAACCATCACCTACGTCAACTTTTTAACAGAGTAAAAAGAGCCATAATTAACTAGCGTTATTCTAAAAGTTCGATAACATAACTATTATATGGGTACTATATTATAAACTACCATAAATAATTTGGGCAAACCGCGCGCTTTAAACATTACTTATATACCTACGTATTTTTGTATTATTTTTTTCTCATACTGCTTATTGACCGTTATTTAGAGTGCCGGCTATATGACGTAGAGGTATTAATGTTTTTTTTCCCACAACACGTCTTGACGAGACCAAAAAAAAAAAATTACCGTATTTTAGAGGTGACTGTTAACTGAAGTCTTACTGTATATTATATTGACGACTGGTTTGCGTAAGAGGCAATTTGAATTATAATTTATAATGCTTAGCGGCGCATATGTATAACGATGACCAATAAAATGGACGCCGACCTGCTGAGCCGCAACTGTATTATATAGGTAGGTATAGCTGGTGTAGGTACATTGTATTTTACCGAACAGGTTTTTAATAATTTATACCGCCACAGTGACCAGCGTCTATCGGATATTTTGTTATTAAACAGTTAGCAGGGCCGCATGGAAATATATTTTACAGTTTTCACCAAACTTTCGAAACAATATTTCCGTTAGGATAATAGGTAGGTATATAAAGGATAACGTTTTGTAACTTGAGTAGAGAAAAACCGAATTCCGTATAATATATGTACCTAATTATCGAAAATAAAATTCTTTCCCATTTTGACGACTTAATTTGACATAGGTACCTACGAGTATAGGTATACGCCACTGTACATATATATAGTTTTACTTATTTATAAATATTCATTATGATTATTTTCGAAGGAACACGCGTTATGCAATAACAATAATTAATATTTCTGATACGCGTACTGCAGGTATAAAACTATCAAAACCACAAATACATAAAAATAATTTTATGATTTTGTTGGATTTTGTCATTGATTAAAGTATAATGTATAAAGTATTTATGTATAATACTTACAGCAATCCTTTTAATACCTACATTTATTTAAAACTGTAACACCTTTATTGAATTACTATGCTATATTTGTTATATTATAGCTTTAAAAAAAGGTTTAATTATCAAGTTTATATGAAAAAAGTAACTGATTTTTAAGAGGATTTTCAACTTTATTTTATTTTCTAATTACGAACTTATAAAAGAATAAAAGTAACTTTTAACTCTCACCATATAAATGTATTGCGCTAATTGTATATAGATTGTTTATGTCAAATGAAAAATTTAACTTAAATTTTTCTATTTTTACGAGTTAGAAAAAATGATTAACTTTTCCAGCCTGCAGGAAAATTAGTGTGATTAGCGTGCGAGTGAGATAGATGACTTTTTTGAAATTATTAAGCTTCGGAGTTAGTAAATACAAAAAAATCTACATAATTATAGCAAATCAATTTTTTTTTTATTTTTATTATTCAAATAAAATGTATTATTTATGATATTACTTACCACGATTCATATTATTAGCAAGAAAACTATGACCTCATAAGTATATAGGTACCTACCTAAACCTATAAACAACCTATAAAGGTACGGTTTCCTATATTGTAACAGAGGAACATCACGTCGACTATATGTCCGAACCAGACACCAGTATAGTTAAAGACTTAAAGTCCAGACGGAAGTCCAAACCGTATATACCTTGAGGGTTTTTTTTTAATGTCTAATTTGATTTATAATTCATTATTACGTTTTTTAATGCATAAATCAATATTATAACGAGCAAGACAACCACGATCTGAATATTGACATGTATGTATTTATTATTTATTTTGAATTTTGATTGAAAAATAAATACTATATCTACCAAAATAAATATACTGCCGAATAAACGTTTTGTTATATATAATATAAAATATTATAAATAAATAAATCTAGAGGGAAAATGTATATCAATGAAGTACCTATTTAATCTGTTTAATTATTTTACATATCAAAAATAAGTACAATAAAAACTATATACTCTAACCGCGGGTACCTATATAAAATAAATACTTTAAAAAGTACTAATAACACGATGTATAATATAATAATAAACGTATAACAAGTGCGTGGTAGGTACATAATTTCAATTTAGAATATTACCGGTGTCCCGTCGCAAGGCACGATATGCACTTAACGACGTCCCGTCGCCGGAGTACCTATATGTATATAATATATATATATATATATATTGTAATATAGGTACCTAAAGCCCGGATAATAGGTTTTCTAATTGAAACTCGATATTTTAGAATTGATAAACATCACGATATATTATTTGAACGGCACTCTATATAACCGTTCGTGGACGTGGCTATAGGTGTATATATAATATATACTACAACTATATTAACCACCAGACAAAACATGAATCGAAAAACCGGGCCCAAAATATATATTATATAATGTCACTGCACAAGGTATGTTGTGTACACGTATATATACTATACACACCGAGCGGCGGGTGACAAGCCTTAGGCGCATTACCACGACCCAGGTTAATTATATATAATATATAACATATAATAAATATAATATAGGTATTATCTTAGTTCGTAGTTACGATTGATAAAAGGTGTCTAGACGACTGGGTGACGTTCGCCGAGGGTGTGTGGCGAGCGGAGGGTGAAGAGGATATAATATATAAAGCTTTCGGAGGTTAAATTTCATAATATAACCTGCGCACATTAAAACCGGTCCTCGGCGGGAATGTATATATATATATTAAGTTAAGCCGCGGCAGTTTCCGTGACGCGTTTGTTCCGTATTCGATAATTTACTATAAACATAAAACATTTATATAATATATATATCTTACCCATCTGTATACCTTTCGAAATGTAATATTTTGGGATAGTATTGAATAATAAAGTACCTAGGTATATACCTACCTAATATTATGGTTACTGCAGCAGTGGCGTTCCGATAGGTTGCCGTGACGGGCCCATGACTCTAGAGCATAGGTTCTCAAACTTATTTCATCCACCGCCCACTTTGCGAATCAAACATTTTCTAGCGCCCCCCCCCCAAATATTTTAACTTACCATCTGTTATGCCTTTTAAAAACAGATATTACAATTCATAATATATAAATATACTATATCTTATTTCTGAGTTCTAACATAAATTTTAAATCAGCTTTTTGGATGACAGCAATTAAAACGTATACTTATTCATACTTAAAAGTAATTATATATACATTTTTTTATCGCCTACTAAACCCAACTCAACGCTCCCTAAATTCCTTTGGGCGCATCCTACACCACCCCCCCCCCCGAAGGCTACCAAAGCCTCCCACAAGTGGGCGCTATCGCCCACTTTGAGAATGACTGCTCTGGAGGGTCAGTTGAGAAATTCGACTAATCAAAACAAACCATTAGTAACAAATTAAAAAATTGAATGATTTAAAAAAAATATATATTTGTAAAATTTCATTGCATTAAAATAAATATAATTACGCTGTTCTAAATATATTTTATAGATTATTTTATTTGCAGTCAGCAGTGTTTGCTCGTCGATGTTGGCGATATTAATATATATTATTATTATACAAAAACTATACAGTTGAGCGAAATGTAGCTGTATGGATTAAAAAATAAACTGAAAATAAACTTAATTTGCACTTTGTTTTTCAGTGTACAATTTTACAAAGAAGAAATCTAGCTTCAAAAACTCCCTAGTCGATTTTGGCATTATACTTTTATAATTGAACATAAAAGGAACCGCTCGAAAGGTTAATTTTATAATATGTATATGTTTGCCGAAGCAAAAGTAAGAAAAAAAAAATTTTAATTCACTTGCTGGGCATTATTTTAAATATGAATTAAACATTTAAAATTTTGTTATTGCCCTGTTTATATTATTTAAACCAAAACAAAATGTCTAATAAATAGCGCAATACCTTACAAATGCCTAATTGGTTACTAAACATTTTTTTTTTCATTATTTATAACCTATAAAATATATATATTAGCAGAAGCGGATCTAGAGAGACATTTTGTGGGCGGGTTCCCTCGTACCAAATTTGTAAAACTAAAAGGGCCCACTTGATTATATAATCGCAAAGAGCATTACCATTTCTAATCACGCCACTGGACTACAGACTTACAGACCGCAGGTACCTGCGCAGAGTTATACGGCTGCAGTTCACGAATGTTTTGAGTGACGGTCAGCCCTCCCGGACGGCACAATAGTCCACGACCATGTTATTATATGTGTTCAATAATAACAATATAATATTTTGTACGATAATTGTTTACGTGTAAATATAGGCGATCGTTTGCGGAAGTCTGACGGGCCTCTTATACAATATTATAATAAGCTCGTCACGATGGCATTCACACGTTATTATGTGTACAATGGATGATACATCCCACGCGACACGCGTACGCATTCGGTGGCATCGACGCCGTCATCTGAGCGAACATTAAATTGTAATATATTATTATAATATTATGTAGGTAGTCGCGACAGCTCGTCAACGCGCGTGTGTCTCAATTATTGTATACGTTTACGGGCGCGTGTTATCGACGAAATCGGCGTTAAGATCCGTATAGTTCAACTCGAAATACCCGCGTAATAAATATGTGTATTTATAATATAATATAATATATAAACCCATTTAAATCGGGGCTTGCAAACGTTATAGCGAGGGTCGCCGACTGCAGGCGGACCGCGAACACTTTTTTTTATGGACCCTTATCCACGGAGTAGTTTTGAAATTTGTATAATATAGACAATGCGAAAGCCAATGACGTGGTGAAATTATATTTATAATATTAAATTTAAATCCGATAACACATAATGATGGATAAGATCGTACCGTCGAGCCTCAGCGCCTGCGCAGAAAGCGCGTGTGCAGTTCTCAGATTAAAAGCCGAACGCGCCGCGGAAAGTTTGGTAAGTCTCAAAACGGACCCCCATAGAAATTTTTCGGTGACCCCCGCGTTATTATAGCAACGTTATGATTAGAGTGAGGATGTTGATGACCTAAAAAAACACACAAAAATGCCCTAAAAACTTCAAAAAATTACCTTAAAAAAGATCTAAAAAACTAATTAAGTAAGTGAAAAAAATGTATTTATAAATAATAATTTTTATTAGAAATATGGGCGTGATAATGGGTGTAATAGTAATTTAAAATATGAATTGTAGATTATAATATTAATAAACAACAATAATAATATATTAAAATGATTTTTTACTATACTTGTCCAAATCCAAAGTTAGATTTTAAATAAAATAAATTTGTATCCAAACTTAGGTTTAACACTTGCTCTAAAATCTAAAATTGCCTCACATTGTACAAAAACTACAAAAAATGACCCAAAAGATGTAGAATGACTTAAAAATGTTGAAAAATGACGTTAAAAAACGAAAAAAATGCATTTATAGCTACAAATGCAAAAAAATGCAAAATAAAATTAGAATATTATCATCAAGAGAGCATGAATCAAGTTTTTAGCTAGGATAGAGCATTGTATAGAATCAAAGGGGAAAAAATGCAAAAGTCATCAACATCCTATATCTAGTTATGATTATAACGTGATATACCTATGACAAAAAACGATTGAAATTTGTAAACGTAATTTGAACGGAAAACAAAAATAATTAATAACTATACAAAATAAAACATAACGATTAAAAACATGTTTTATAATACATCATTAAACAAAACGTAATTTATAGAATATTATTAAACAAAAAATAACGCAAAACGAAAGAATATAAAATCCATTTATACTTAAAAGTTACAATATTGGTTTCGTAGAAATATTTATTTCACCGCGTGATTTAGCAATCAATCTTAGCGATCGATCCAAGAATTTATTATATTCCGCATCCAGGCCATTCCCGCATATTATTAAATATTACTTTTAGCGATAAACAGTAAACGCAAAAGTTGTATAATTCGTTTTAAATCTAAATGACGATAAGACATACAATAGACTTGTTTTATTTTTAATTTCTGAATAACGATATATAAACGCAAACATTTTATAACGTTTTACTTCTAAATAACGATAGGTGAATGCAAACATTGTACAACGTTTAGATTGTAAAGAACGTAAAACGAAATTTTGATTTCAAATAGCAGAATAAGCCCTGATTTAAATTGTAAATAACCGTAATGTATTTTCACGTATGCTGTTGGCCACTATATCACCTATAGAAATTTAAATTATATAGTACCTACCTAATAGATTTTAACATTTTTTTTTTTAAAAAAAACCTTGTGTTCATATTTACATAATTTATGTGTTTTAGATTCTGAACAAAGCTATATGAATGTATAATGGTATATATTGGTTTTATAATGATAGGTTTTTTTAAAAATTATTTTCGATTGGTAATTTTTTGCTCGGTCAAAAGACTTGAAAATGTACCTACAACAAGGTTTCCCACAAATATTTCATATTATAAGATAAAAATCTAAAAGTTATATAAACCAAGTTTATTAAATAGATAAAGATTAAGTTCAAATTTGGATGTAATTAGATATTTAATATAGCAAATAATAACAATTTTAGTTGGTTTTTTTTATTTAAGATTATTATTTGTGGGTACTTTATACCTTTAAAATTGTATTATACCAAATGAAATGTTTCCAGAAAAAGTTAATTTAACCTGTTATTATTAATAGTAAAATAAATTAATAAATGTAAAAATACATCTTTAAATTTTAACTTATAAATATTAGCATTTTTCCAAACATGGTTATTTTTTTTATATTAGTTAGGTATCTACCTAATTCCCTTTAATTATGACTATATTGTTGTGGAATTATAGTAATAGATAATACAAATTATGATTATAATATCTATTAATTTATGCAATACCTAATTTTTGGCATTCTTCAAATTATTAAATATTTTCTTTATAAAATAATTAATAAATATTGGGTTCAAAATATAGATATATAGGTATATAAATATTAGCCAATTCATTTTTATATCCATTTATACTTATCTATCAACATAATTATAACATTTATAACTATAGAGATACACAACTATAGGTTGCCTTATACCTTACCCGTCCGGCCGTCCATCATCTGCACGTTTGACAAAGGTCCTATTACAGCTTTAAAAATACAGTGAAACCTCAAATCGGTCAGGGACAAAAAAAAATTTGAATTATAGAAAAAATTGTATGTAGGTACATACAGAGGCACAGGGCCCAAAACATTCCTTCGAGTTATCAAAAATTTGACTTATATAGACGTTCGAACTGTCGAGCAGGTTTCACTGCGTATATTTCTAGAACGAAAACTATAGTTAGCATAATATAAAAACCGATATAGATTTTCGACGCCGCGGACGTTGCGTCGGACAGTTCTCGTCTTACTGTAACACTCGTGTTGTAACTATTTCAATCTTTTAGTCGGACGCAACTTACATAATATTAGGTATGATTTATTACATGATTTCGGACGCTAGTAGTTTGCACCGGAAAAATTCGAAGGACACGGCCTGAATAATGTAGGTTAGGCCTGTTAGGTATCTTAAAATATAATATAGGTTTACATCGAGACAAAACAAATTCAATAAAACAACATGATTATAATACTACCTGTTCTAGTATTAACTACCTACTTAATAGAAGAGACAAACCGGTTAACCGAGCAAGAATGAAATCACCTTTGAAATGATCAAGGTTTTTACCCACAAACGGTGTGAAATCTATTATTTTCCAGAAACGTATAATATCCAACAATATTGTTTTTTAAAATTAAAATGTTTAACACCCCATAAATTCAAATTACTCACAGCCGAATAATTCTAGCATTCTAATATTTTTATTTAGCTATAGTAACAATATTTACAATGAAACTTTTTTTTTTTTTATTAGCTTTTAGTTCATAACTACAATGGACCTTATTGTATTACATTTTTAAGCTTTTTAACACTTTTATCGACCTTAAAGTAAAAAAAAAACTAAGACTAATCGAAGTCGGTCTGATATCTTGGTAACCAAGGGTACCAAACAATTATATCTTATATATAAAATTCTCGTGTCACAATGTTAGTTAATATACTCCTCCGAAACGGTTTGACCGATTTTTATGAAATTTTATATGCATATTCAGTAGGTCTGAGAATCGGCTATACTATCTAAGTTTTTATGCGGTGCGATAAGTGGTTCAGGAGTTATGGCGAGTTTAAGTTATTTTGAGATTTACGATGGAAATATTTGTGTATAAATGGTTGCCATTGGTTACAACCTACTAACTTGGTTGTTGTTTTTTTTTTTTTAATGTGCCTAATTCTGATTTCAGTTACTTACGCATCTCATGGGGTCCACAATCCACCGCAGGTGGATTGCCTACCTGATAATGTACTACTGATTTCATATATTATCCACGATCCGATGCACAGTGGATTGCTTACCTAGGTGGCTTAGATGTATGTAAATCACTTGAGGTTAATCTTAACATAATATATGGGCATATAATTCAGGCAACGCTGGAAGGGACAGCTAGAATCGAACAGCTAATATAACTGACACTTCGTGTCACGAAGTGCACGGGATCAGCTAGTTATTTAATAATAATTTTCTTAATTTTTTATACCCAATAAAAAAGGTGTGTACTGAGAATTTTCAATGTCTCAAAAGTAGGTACTAATAATTATATATACAAGTAACTATAGATACAATTTGCAATACCACCATCGAAGTCGCGTTACAAAAATTTGTTACTAGTGGTTTTGAAATTTAAATGTGCTGGGGTCGGTTGGAGCGGAATACATCATTTTAACATCCCTGAAAATAAAGTATAGAACTATATAGTCGCGTCTGTGCCGACACGCACGCAACGCTGCACTGTCACACACATCTTCTACGTGCCGTATTACGATTTTCATCGCTTAAGGTTCGGGTTTTTCTCATATAAAATCCGAGCGACGCGCACACACACCCACACACTCACGTGGTAAGTCAGTTATCTGTATGCACGCGTATAGGCATCGTCGATGTGTGTTATTATTATACTCGGAATCGCCTCATTGTATCCTCGCACATACCTAGCTATATAGAATAATACACACTGCGAACTATTGTGATGGTTATATTATATATAGTGTTTACAAGGCGCGCAGGTCCCGAATACACTCCGAACAATAAAATAATATATAATATGTGTACCTATACAGTTTTCTCCCCTCGAAAATACATTTCAAACGAGCGCGTTCCGGACTTGGGAAATCGGCATCCCGCACGGCCCCGCAACAAGTGTGTATTATATATCTACATAATATAATGCGTATATATATAGGCACACGATATATAAGTTAAAACCGACGAATGCGCCTATACAATGTATAATATAATATATATGGCATTATATTATTATTATACATAATGTCTATACGGTGCATAATATATATAGTAGGTACCTACTACCTGTCTATATATACTTTTATTGTGTTTCATATATTACAATAAGTCGGTTCTCACCTCCAGTCAGACCCCGTTTCGATTTCGAACGAAAACCGAAATGTCAAAGGCCACCGTCGCATTAAGTATAATACCTATATATATATAATATCGATAACATCCCGTGATGTGCACGCGTAATAATGCCTATATGGATATTATACGAGTCGACGCTACCTGTATAATATTATATTATACCTATACACAACAATATACCGGAGTATATATGCCTATTTATTCGGCGGTGTGCTGCGTGCATAATATATATATTATACCGTGACATGCGTAGAACATACACATAAATCAACCTGCACCATCATATACCTAACTATCATATATTGTACTTGACATTGTACGCGCAGGTTACAGTTTATACTGCACCGTCTGCTGCAGAGGTATAATATTCGAAAAAAAATTTACAGGTCGGGGGCCTCCGACCGTATGCAGTGATGGGGCTATTTCCGAGCAAATAATAATAATATACACAAGTTTATTGTAAATTGTGCGTTATACCACTTATAACACGATTTATATTACCCGACACGATAATCTTGAATTTCAACCTTGACCGGTGTAAATTATATTATATTGCCGAATGCGCCTCGCAGGTCGTCCTGCAGTGTTAAGACCCAAAAGCTGTGTATACAAGTATATAAAACACAATAGTATATATAACCTGTAGAAAAGGATGACACGCGGGTTGTGTTTGTATATTGGAATAAAGAATACCGTAAGGTTACATATTATATGATATTGATATTATATATTTAAAAAAACACAATCGGTGATATTATTATTAAAAAAAAAAAAAATCCCGTTACTAATAACATTAAACGGCTAACACGATAATAATATAATAATAAGCAGGTATTAAAATGTATATATTATATATATACTTAGAAAATAAAATATTATTATTTAAGATAAAATATAAGAAACATTACATACCGGGAGTGCTCGAAATACCGTTGATTTTAAAAACAATAATAAAATTAAATAAATGAGAAATAAAATAAAAATGTATAATAATATTGAACAAAATTATGGCACCCGGAATCATCAGCAGTTGTCGCGGTCGGGCTCGCACACGGCCCGGCGGCATTTATTAAGAGCAGAACGCTTATGATGTTATATACACCCGTTTGCGTTGTCTCGGTTCGGAATAGTTGTTGAAGTTAGGCGCCGCGTCCGGACGCCGACTTGAAGCCAAACCTTTAAAAACAAATGACAAAGAAAATTTTAAGTTAATAACTCTGTTATGATAATATTATATATAATTGAGTGAATTGACTTATTATCAAATTTAGAGTATTATATCTACAGTGGATATCATGGGTTTTTTTTTAAAAATATTTTTAATTTAAAATAATTTATATGTATTTTAAAATTGTAAATTTGTCAAGAGTTAGTATGATATGTTAGTAAGATATGATAGTAACCTAACCAGTGGCGGCTCGTGGAATGGGGCACACGTGCACGTGCCCCACCTACAAAATTGAAAGAAATGAGAACAATTTATATCAAATTAAAATTGAGTAGGTATAGGTGTTTCTTCCATCATAATATATAGGTAGTTGGTATATTATTTGAAAATATTATAGAAAAAAAATGTTATCAAATATGGGCGCTCGACGGTACCCAATACAGATTTCCCCCACTTTTCACTTTTCGACACGAATTGATACGGCGTTCAATCGGTTTGTGCTCGGATTATATTTCTATTATTTCGATTTACGGGATTTTGTCAGTCATCTTATCGTTTGTTTATAAACGATAATTTTCTTTTTATAACATTATTTATCGTGAAAGACGTTTATTGAAAGGTTTTTGAATAAAAAAAATGTATTTTATTTTATTTAAAAAACCAACAGGAATTGATGGTAAGTTCAAAGTTGTGATAGTGGAAAATCTCTTATAAAATATATTAAATACATATTGCTATACACGCGACTGGTCATCTCTAATTGGTAAAAAAAAGCCCACCTCCGTAAATTATTTCATATTGTGTTATCAGTATTGTTATCACTTAGGTTAAAATAGTAAATATTATATCAATAAACAATACAATCAGACATGACCGAACTCGTAGCAATATAATATTATATTATAAGCTCTAAATTTAAGTATACCTCATCAAGTGGCTCAGTTTGTTCTTCATCTGGTTGGTGGCGTTGGCCACTTTACCGTCCTTTTCGTCCTGCACCGCGGCCTTGGTGCAGACGACGATGGTCGACGTGGCCGTCGTGATGATGGTGGCGGCCGTGTCGTCTCCGCGCGGCGTCACGTCCACCGCGATCTCGATCTGCTGCTTCTGCAGCTCCGCAATCCTCTCGGCCTCGAAGCTGCAGACGGGACACTGCTTGGTGCCCTGGATGTACTCATTGTCGCTGTTCTCCGGGTCGTCCGAGTCGTCCGGGTCGTCGGCCAACTTGACGTCGAACCCGGCGGCGGCCAGGGCGAACATGGCCTGGGCGTCCTTCTTGGGGGCAGCCCTCTTCTTCTCCAGCAGGACGCGGCGGCGCCTCTGCTCCTGCATCAGCCAGTTCTTGTCCAGCGGGTCGTACTTGACCAACGGTATGGGGATCGGACTGGACGGCGGCAAGCGGAACTCGCAGCCGCGGTGCCGGCGCAGGCTGATGGACTTGTCGGCGGCGGCGGCGGCGGCGGCGGCGGTGGCGCTCTGCGCCAGCCGCAGGGCTTTGGTCTCCTCCCGGTATTTCATCACGGCCAGGCGTCGGTCTTCGCGTTCGGCGGCCAGGATCCACTGAGTGACTTGCGCGTCGGTGGACCGCGGAAATTCGGGCGGCCTCGAGCCGTACTTCAAGCGCTTCGACGCTTCGACGTCCGATCGCTGCGACGGCACTTTGCGCCGATCGTTCGGCGATTGCTGCTGTTCGGACGCGACGCTGCCGTCGCGACGTTCCGATTGCTGCTGCAGCGCACCGCCCTCTCGTTGTGGATGATGGCCCTGGTGTAGTACCGGTAGGGGTCGTAGTTCCATGACCAGAGGATTATGGCCGGGTCGCGGGCTGTCGTGCAGCGCGGAGAAAAGAGGACGGACGATCGTAGGTATGTTATTGTATATAAAACACACACACACACACACACACACACAATACCGCAACGACGTCTTCGCGCGTGGACTGTCACGCTTATTGTGCCGCGGTCGTCGGGACAACCGGTAATATACGATGTGTGTAAACGCGTCGGGCGCCCGGGATCGTCTGCTGCCGTATACGTACGAGCGCGGTGTGAACGACGACCACCGACCGACCGACCGACCGACTGACTGACTGACTGACTGACTGACTGACTGACTGACTGTGTCCCTATCGACGCCAACCGCGATCGCTATCTATAATACAATATATTATTATGTTTATATTATTATTATTATTATTATTGTTTGATATCATTGTATCGATAATCGGTGTATATTATCATGATGATAATATTGTGTATAATGACCGTTTAATGTGCTGCGCGCATTTATCTCTGCCGATTGGTCGCGACGGTGCCACCGGTATAGTGGTGGTGGTATTGGCGGCGGCGGCGGCGGCTAACCTATAACAAACCTAACAATATAATATACACTTATATAAATACGAAAAATAATGCGATAATGAAAAATATTTATGTGTGCTGAACGATAATTGGTTTTTAGTCACCAGATAGACACGCCCGGTCTCTGCACACATGCACACACACACACACACACACACACACACACCTACAACACTATGTGTCCGCAAACCGCGTTTGTTTTACGTTAAAACGATAATTGTGTTCAAATCGTTTTTTATAAAACGTAAATATTATATTAAATAATAATATATGATAATAACGTGTATTTACGTGTTATTATAGACAACGGAAGCACCTACATATTTATTTTGAATATTTAAAAATATTATATAGGTACACATAGGTACGCATTTCGGAGCACTGAAGCACTGCAGTAGAAATTTGTCCCTACCTATAATACTTGCGCATTAAAAACCCGTTTTCTATTCTAGTTACAAAGGCGGAAATCGGGGGGGGCTAGAGGGGCCTAAGTCCCCCCAGAAGTTTAAAGTACAGGTCTTAGCCCTCCCTGCAGGCCATCACAATTTTAATGTGACTAAATAATATACAATAATTAGTATAATTGAAAAATGCATTTTTAAAATCTGGATTACAAAATAAATTTAATAAAAATATTCTGTGATAAAAATTAAATTAAATTCTTAAGATTTTACAAACTTATTGTCAATTATTGTCATAACTTGGAAAGATCGTAATTAATGTACCTAATATTAATAATAACTATAACAAGTAATAACACCCGCCGCATTGGTTGTTTCTGTTTAGAAATAAATGTTCAAAGTAAGGCACATTATTGTTTTTGTATACTGTAATAATGGTTAAATTGTTTAGTATGTCAAACTTTGTAATTTTTCTTCTTGAAATAAATACTTGTGAGCGACTCTAGTACAATAGGTGCAATGAGAAATATAATGCTCAGCGCCCCTAGTAATTTCACCAAATTTCCGCCTATGCTCTAGTAGTAGATGTACCTATAATAGGTATGTACTTTGAAACAATTTAATGTATACCTAAGTTTTAATATAACTTCAAATAGGTATTATGAAAGTATAGGTATATGTACAGTGGTACGGATTAAATATATATGACGGCGCGTAATTAATTGTAATTAATTTTGAAGATGTCATCGATGAATTTGCGGCAATCTAATCAAGAAAAGTCAAATTATGAGATAGGTATTTATTTTTTTGTGTGTCAATAAAAATGAATTTTAAAATAAATACTTGTTGCTTATTATATACATGCTCTTCTAATAAACAAATAAAAATAATAGTTTAACATTTTAAAAATGATGATTTTTTTTTTTGACGGAAGGGGGGCGCATTTACTCAAACTTGCCTCAGGCGTCAAATGAGCTTGTTACGGATCTGTCGAATGACGACCATAAAATAAGAATTGTAATAATTATTTTTATTTCGAACAGCGAACAAACAAGAATATTATTATATGATTATATCTAACCTATATTATATACCTATACCGCAGTTAATTGTAATTAACACATATTATAATATAGTAACCATCACTTTGTGTGTATAGTTTATATGAAATCCGCGGAAATCACTATGATCTTTTTTTTTTTTTGATTTGGCATGTATACAATATTATTTGTG
This sequence comes from Neotoxoptera formosana, assembly GCA_022818045.1. Classification (NCBI taxonomy): domain Eukaryota; kingdom Metazoa; phylum Arthropoda; class Insecta; order Hemiptera; family Aphididae; genus Neotoxoptera; species Neotoxoptera formosana. Next base: position 11,002,197 of record CM040630.1, on the reverse strand, counting down.
TGCGAGGAAAACGTTAAAAATCCTATTTTTATTGCATGTCTTTAAATGATATATTATGTATATATATATAGAACAAAAAAAAAGTGGTGACGGGCCTGCGTTTTGGTAACTCGGGAAGGGGCAATCGCCTGCAGAGAGCACTGCTGCTTTGTTGTGGTGTAAAAACGCTTCAATTCTTATATAGCATAATTTGAAACAAATTTGAATTTATTATTATATAAGCCTGCAGCAGTCGTATATATTATAACACTGCTGTAATATTTTTTTCTATTATTTTGATTTATATAATCGTTAAGGTATAAAAATAATAATCATCGAGTGTTCTGTAATATATATGTACCAATTATTATGTCAATGTGTAATAAAAATACAATATAGTTGGTAAATAAATATCCATATAAACGTATACGATGTTTTTTCAAGTCCCATAATATATTATACAAACCATAAGTGATAAGTTCAAGTGTCTACAACACTCGTTATTTCAAAATGTCTTAACTATTTTGAAAATATTCTTTTATTTTATAATTTTATGTCATTTCAAACTCATTGCAGCCATCATATATAAACGCAATAAATATTTTTACTATTTTTTATCGTTATGATTTTGTAAGTTTGTATTTTTGTCAATGACACCGCCGTACATTTTGTATTTCATATTCTTAAGAAGAATATTGTGCGTAGTATTTTAATCTATAAATATAAAATGTCGGACAAGTGGTTCATTATAGTTAGGTATAAGCACAGATATATAAAAATACTAGATAGCCGACTTGGAAATGATTTTGAAGCCCACAAAATGGCCGAAATTCTCTTATCTAAGAGGTAAATGTTTACGTTTTCACAACACTGATATAGGATATCATTGTTATCAATTTATTATTTATCATATGAATATCAGACTTTCTAAGTTCATGATTTTTATAACTTTATAATTTTTGAAATACTATTTCCTAATGTATTTACAATTTGGTGAAATTACTGGGGGGGCTGACCATTATATTTCTCATTGCACCTACATAGGCACTAATGTACTAGAGTCGCTCACAATTATTTATTTCAACAAGACAATTTACAAAGTTTGACATACTAAACAATTTAACCATAACACAGTACAAAAACAATAATTTTCGTTACTTTGAACATTTATTTCTAAACAGAAACAACCAATGCTGGTGTTAGTTATTATTAATATTATATAATATTAATATATATACCTAAATTATATTATATAAAATATTTTTTTATGATTTATTTTGTAATCCAGATTTTAAAAATGCATTTTTCAATTATACTAATTATTGTACATTTAGTCACATTAAAATTGTGATGGCCTGGGGGGGCTAAAACCTGTAATTAATTAAAATAATAATAGAATTTAAGATTATAATATATTTATAATTTTAATCTAAATGTGTACGATGTATTAATTATACATTTTTAATAGTTTTGTTTCCCGCCATAACATTATTACGGTTTATCATTTTATCATAATATATATTTTGTAAACATTCACCTCTTAGATAAGAGAATCTCCGCCATTTTGTAGGCTTCATAATTTTTACATTATAGGAATAGGGAGTCGTCTATCTAGTATTTTTATATATCTGTGGGTATAAGTATTTAAAGTTTTGATTATATACCTATCGGAGTAGTAGGCATCATCATTTCGGGATACCCCAGTTGCAGAACAAACCACTCGACTGCTATCTAAACTTGAAATGCAGCTTACTTTTAACTAATGAACTACTCGTCCGAAATGTTATATTTATGTAGATTGAATAATACTCGGCATAATATTCTTTTTCGGAATATGAAATACAAAATGTACGGTGCCATTCAAAGCGGTAAAAAAAAATCATTATTTTTTCAAGAATGTTGTTTTGAAATTGACATAAAATTATGTAAAAAAAATATTTTCAAAATATTAAGTGTAGGTACTTGAACAAAGAGAAAAATAAAAATTACCTTTAATTCGATATACTGTTTGTTGCAATCATATACACTGATAATATGATGATAAGACGCTATACTTAATATTATATTATTGTGAACATAAACCATATTATCATCTGAGATAATATCATATTATAAAACCCATAATAATTTATAGACGGAAATCGCGAGGGAGGGGTGTAGTGAACCGGGCTTGTATATAAGTCCAACTCAACAGGATTTAACCATATACGAAGTCCACCTTTGTTGCAAATGTCACTTCAACGTTTTGAAATTGGAAGTCAAAATAAAATAAACACTTTAAAAGTTATAGTATGATTTTATTAAAACAGAGACTATAATTTACTGGAAGCCCGATAAGTCAATTGTAGTAGTGGTTTAACTCTACCGGTCTATTCAACAGTGAAGTCAAATCATATGTCTAAAATTATATGGTCCCTATTTTATATACGTAGCTGAAAAGCGTATAGCTGCAAAAGTGGTTTTGTGACCAGGAAGCGTGCCAAGGCTTCTCGTATATTCACAAAACTAGATAACCTATTAGCTGACGATAACTACAATTCTTAGATCTAATATAAATATACGAAAAATAATACTATGAAAATAGTTGCACAATAAAATACGGCGGCTTAACATAATATATTATACATCAAGTAATCGACAGAAAGCGAAAGTAATAATAAAGAATCATGAAATAGTATTCGGATTACTACAGGGGCTTGAGGAGACTACCCCCCCCCCCAGAAGTTTAAAGTACAGGTCTTAGCTTATTATAAAGTGTTGAGAATACTTTTAAAATGTTAAAGATAAGGCACTTTATTAATTATTATGGTCATAAATTGTTTAATATATGTCAAACTTTGTAAATGAATAACTGCGAGCGGCTCTAGTACAGAAATATCTATATAAGGTGTGATAAGTATAAAATACTCAGCTCCCCCCCCTCTCAGTAATTTCGTCGAATTTCCGCTTACGGGCTGCATTGATATTTGGAACTGCAGCTTATATACAGATAAATTTAATAAAAAGACTATGATTTTATAAATGGGCTATATCCGTTTTTATTGTCCTTTAAAAACATCTATACAAGAGCTTTACATTTATTTTAGTAACAGCCCAACGGCTCGTTGGTAGCAGAGATGTCATAAAAAAGTGTCCGCTCTTGTAAAATTGTCACGACGTTATCGGCGGTGCTTAAAAATAATTCAAGTGCGTAAATCGGGACTAGGCAAATATCATCGAAATAGATATGTCATTTTTGTTCAAATTAACCGACGGCCGTGTCGCGTGTGTTTGATTATTTTGATGTCGATTTGAACGCGAATGATAATAAATATATAATACAATACACGGACGATTAGAATAGGCGATCGTCACTCAAAAAGTATAAGCGCTTATTCGAAAATTATAGACCTTCGAACTTCGAAGTGTTTCCTATTAGAGGTTATATACATTTTGATAATAATTATGCCGTTGGTATATAGAAATAATAATTATAGGTCATATTATTATAATCTCTCGATTTCGATCTACTTACCAATATACGGCGTATATAATGACGCCGTGCCGCGGCACGAGACTTTTTGGCGTTCGCGGTCTGCACAGTCCGAATAGAGCTGGTTTTCGCGGACGAGACGAGAAAAAAAAAATATAATTTTAAAACTATATAGGTGTATTATCAATATTTACTACGAAATAGTTTTGAAAAAAAAAAAAAAAAACCTAAATTTATAGACAAAGAAAAGCAATCAATGATAATGGTACAATACGTGAGTCGCGGAGCGATATTCTTCGGAATTATTATATTATGTGTCGTGCACTATACTGCACTATAACAACTGTCGTCGAGTAACACTGGCGTCTTCGTCCACCCACGCACGGTGTGATGACGACGATAAACGGAAACAATAATAAGGTATAATATTAATATTATGTGAAAAAACTCGGCGCGGACCGAACGCGGCGTGTGACTACTCAGTACTCGGGCCACCACGTGGAACCACTACAGACGTGCGCGGCAAACTGGTAACGACATTCGTATTTCGTACGTATAATACAGTACAATAATATACCTAGGTATAACATTAGCGCCACCGCGTCGGGACCCGTCTCGCTGGCCGTCCGCGCGACTGCCGCGTCGTTCCGGTTTATTCCGCGATGATATAATATATGCAAATAAAATAGATCATTGCTTATAAATCGAACTTATAGCTGGTGACATTATTTAAAACTCATGAGGATTCATTTCGTATTCAGTACACGTCATATTATGTTATCTTTGAAAATGAGTGATACCAATTAAGTGTTATATAAATTAATTGTTATGGACTTATGAATTACTAATTAAGTGCGTTATAATGATTTTAAAGTCACCAGCTAAGTTCAATTTATAAGCAATGAATTTTAACATAAATCATAATAATATATCTATTCCTATATATAGTTTAAATACATAAAAATAGCTATAAAATGATATCACAACTTTTTGAGGTGGTTTTTTGAAGTGAAAACTTCTTTAGGCACGTTGGGCACCCCGTATAAGAAAGCATTTGCGAGTGAGGAAAAAAGTATGATCTCGCGACACCGCCACCGCCACCGCGAGTATATATATATATATATATGTACTGTGGCATATATACATTAGTGTATCAAAGCTGCGCGCGCAGCAGACGGCAGTTACGGGAAAACAACAACGCCCGCCTGCTTTTATACAGCTAAGCTAAGTACATTAATATTATAATATTATAATATAAAATATTTTTTCTTTTTTGTAAAATAACTGAAATAATTATGTATAGTATTTTATATTGATAAATAAAACAATTCGTGGTACATTATTTCCTAAGCATTACAAAATTTTTAAAAACGAAGTGAAATTGTTCTAGTATATATATATACACATACTTAAGTATAACAGTATACACCACAGTATATATATATATATATATACATGTACTCTCGGTGGCGGTGGCGGTGTCGCGATTTCATACTTTTTTCCTCACCCGCAAATGCATTCTTACGGGGTGCTCAACGCGCTTAAGAAGTTTTCACTTCTACCGGCAGTCCCCCGACTGGTTAGGTTTTTTTTTTATACTGAGCGTTTTTTTACCCGGAGTTTGGCGTAGGGTTTTTGTTGGGATAATAATTTACCCAAAATATTAGCGCCACCTCGTCGGGACCCGTCTCGCTGGCCGTCCGCGCGACTGCTGCGTCGTTCCGCTTTATTCCGATGATATATATATGCAAATAAAATAGATATATTATGTTATATACCTATACGAGAATAAATTATTATTATTATTATATCGCCGTCGCCGCGCTTATAGGTGTACATTGTCTATATATTGTCATATTATTACTGTTATCGACATTGACGTGATTATTATTGGCCTAGCGACCGCGGATGTTTAGGTTTTTACATATTTGTATTCGGGGGCGTCATTTGGTGGTGGGGGGGGGAGGGTGCAGGGTGTACGTTTGCGCACCGACTTTTTTTTATAAAAACGCCTCATTTGGCCTGCCAAAAATATAAGCGCCGATATACGCCGAAGTTATATATTATATATTTTATATTTTTTCAGTATTTAAAAAAAAAAAGTATTGTGCTAATGTGTTTTATTTCCAAAAATGTTGGATATGGCAATAATTGTGTTCCGACAATATTATTATATATTTCGAGTGTGTAGGCGGAAAATAAAGTATAGGTAGCGGTTAAGTATTTTATTATCGAGGTGTATAAAACCCACACATTTATTTACCAAGTGTACATACCACTGGTATCCACAATATAAATATCAATACATTAAAAGTACCTACACATAGTTCGGAAAAAATAGTAACAATATTGTAATATGTATTTGTATACTAATTTAAGTGACATTATATTAAATAAATTATACAAATATTCTAAAGTTTTTGTCCCACTTGACTGCCCCCCCCCCTCAAAAAAAAACAAGTTTTCTATGTGGCCTGGTAATGATTTGAAATGGCCTGCAAAAATGTTGGCACCAACAATCAAAAAGTTAAAATGACGCCCCTGTTTGTATTAGCTTATATGTGCAGCTCTACGAGGATGAGAAATGTTGGACGATTTATCCATCACAGAGTTCGTAGGAGAAAATTTATTTTGCATATTAAAGCATATATTTTGGACATTAGAGAATATTTGGCCTGTTTTACATATTTTAGAATATTATATTCTACTATTGTTCATAAAACACCACGTAGATTGTTAATTTCTCGATTTGTGATTTTTTCTAGCAACAATATTTTCTAGGAAAAAATAAATAGTTTGATGTAAGAATGATAAAAATAAATCATTTTAATAATTCAATAATAATTCAATTGAAATAATATTTTGTTTTTTTTATATTATTTTATATACCTACCTAAGTATGAAGTATATCACATGTTTTATATTCAAATACCTTAGCTGTCACCAAAAGGCATGCAAGTTATGTATTGTTTTTATTAAAATATTTTGTTTTTTTATATATATACTTCATTATATTCATATACCTATATGTATGAATTGTTTTAAATTTTTTATATTTAAATAATTTACCTGTTACCTACCAAAGGAATAAAGGAATGATAGTGTATTATACTACTATAACTGTAAAGTTATATATTGTTTTTATTGAATTATTTTATATTAAATCATATTATTTGCATATTTAAAAGTTTAAAACATATTTAGGGAATATTTCAGGGTTTTTTTTAGAGCATATTAGAATTATATTTTAAGAACCTTAAAATCCGGGCTCTAATTATTACTATTGTTTTTAAATAGAGACCAAGCGCACTCTGTAACGCGCGAGCTATAAACACACATATTATTATATTATTATTATCGTCGTCCGGTAAACATTCGATTTTCCGCTTTTCGGGTTGTCCGTACGACGCATCCGCATCGGCTCCCAATCAACATAATTTTCCTTTCCATTTACAGGCCGAGGACTGGCTACAGCGAGAGGAAATTCTCTGTAGGTATAGTTAAAAATATTGTTGACGTTTAAAATAAATAAATCTAAAAAAATATTGTTGACGTTTAAAATATATAAATAAAATAAACCTAAGCAAATTAAACTGAATGAATACTAAAAAAACTAGTGTTTTGGACTTTAAGAAAACATTTTTACATACTCCGATCTAGTAATTTTTCCTCGTTTAAATTGGCCAATAAATGTCTGAATAACTACCTACATTACAAATGCTGGTTTTTACTTTCCCCCCCCCCCCCTTATATTCTTGCTGTGGAGCTTTATATGCGCGTGTCAGCCTGCATCTGCGTCGACATTTCCAGCGTGAAATCGAAAATATTAGGATGAGCGCAGCCACGAACTCGGCATTAATTTTTGTGTGGACGCAATGCGGCCACTTAACCGACAGCAAGGTCACACGCCCGGAGACGATACGGACTCATTATTATAAAGTCTAGCGGCAGCCGATACGGTACCATCCTGTCCGTATAGTGTTCCGCGGGACTTTGTATATACGGCACAAAGATCAGTGACTATATACAGAGTTTTTTTTTTATATTATAGGTATGTTTAATTATACTATATTGACAAAAATTATATTATTATTATTAAACACGTTTTATGCAACAAGTATTTTTAATAATTTTCTATATATAATATATGAGGTGCAGCATTTAATAATTATATATTATTATTATTTATTTACATAATATTACTGTACACATTGTATAGCGATATACAATAGGTACTTAATATGTACATTATATTATATTATTATATGTATATTTGAAAAAAAAAATAATTATAATGTGTTGTATTTATCGCGCCACGGATGTAAAAACTAAACTCGTATAATATACTTGCCCAATTTTATTTAGAATCACTACCTATATTAATTAATATCACACATAACGTAATTTTTTAATACACGATGATAATATTATAGCGTTTATGTTTCAATTTGTATTTTTCGGATCGACCGTGGAATTCGTTTGTCCGCGCCAGTATATTATGTGCCACGCCCTATTTCACGGATAATCGAGAGCTATTACTTTATTTTATAAATAATGGTATATACCTATATACTATTATTTCATATAATAATAATAATATTGGCTGCAGTTTTTTACAGCTCTATAATAGCTGTCGATACCGGCTTACAGTAGTATAATTGAACTGAAAGGTGTCTTGTGGTGTCTTAAGTACATAAAAATTATCCAAAACGAACAGGTATACACTGAAGTATAAAATTATTAAAACGAAATCGCGTCAAATAGATATAATATAGTAAATAAATTACACACATGCGGTCGATGGATAGACGCATGATAGGTATGCAACGATGCGATGTAGGTAGGTACCTAGGTACTGGTAACGGGTCGAGGCCACTTCGCGGGTTACACTATTATTGTCACGGGGGAAGTGCGAAAACCAGATGTGTGTGCACGCCCTATGCGCTCGGGACCATCGTCGACCCACAAATGCTCACCAACAGCCGACATTACAATAATACTCAATATTGGATTTAACTTGCGTTTCAGATGACTGCGGAGACAAGACACTTTTCGATCAAACTCGTACCTATACCCTTTGCGGCCGATTCACTTTTTGACCAAAACAAACAATTTAATACATATAGAACCCGTATTATAGAAATTATAAAAATCTATTAAGTTCTATATCTACAATGTGTATATAATAATATTAGGTATGTAAATAAATAACAATAATATATAATTTTTGTCAATAATTATTAAATGTACCTAATATAAAAAACTCTTAAACAATACGTTATACGCAATACGTATATAACGATCGGTTTTTTATATTATACGACATATATATACAGTGGTCGGGACGCTACAGGTGTTTTGTAGCACGCTAAAGCTACAGCAATATACTTACCCATAAAAAATATCCCGCTAAAGCTGGGCAAGTTGGTCACTTTTTTCAACTAGTTAAAGCCAAGTTACTTTAATGTATAAAGTTACTGAGTTAAAATATAAAATAGTTTCTGAAATTTACCAGATTTCTAACTATTAGTTAATTAGAAGTTAGTTTGGTGAAAGTAGTTAGACTTAAACCCAAAACATTCACTAATACACATTCATCGTGATAATTATATAAATTATATAAATAAACAAATAAAATCATAATAGATATTTTAATAATCATCAAAAACATTGTATTTAGGGGAAAAATAATGATAATTTTCGCTAAGCTACGTCAATCGCTACAAACAAGCGTTCTACTGTAGCATAGCTACAATTACGACGCTACTCCCGATCACTGTATACATAAGTATATAAGTTTATAACCTATATGTGTATGGTGCCATCACAATCAAACTCGACGATTACCGATCAAATATAATATAGTTGATAACAAATTAATATAATTATATTGACAACAATTATATATATATATATATATATACATACTTAATTATAATAAAAATGTTATACAACTTAAATGTTTAATAATTTTCTATAATAATATGTTTTATGTTAAATAAAATTATATAAAATATTTCGGCGCATCCCGAACGGCTCCCGTCCATCGTTTGCTTATTCCCAAACGGCTCCCGTCGAAAAAGGTATTGCGAGCCGGTAAAATGTCCAAACGGCCGACTGTAATACTGATATACCGAGGAGCTCATTGAAAACATTTTTCAAGAATTTTCATCGAGTTCAATAACAGCCATAGATTATATTATAAAAAAAAAACTGTGCGTCAAAAATTTACCTATTGTATGATTTTTATTATAATTTCTCTATTTTTTTAACATTTAATTTACAAGATACAATTTTTATAATTTAACTAAAAACAACAACACATTTTTAACCACGCCTCTTTTGAGACAGTCCTAAGTCTGTATATGAAGTGGGAAGGAATTTGTGTTGTAAAAAACCGGAGCCGTTTGGGAATTGACCCTTTTGTAAAACAGTTTTGAGAAAAACAGGAGCCGAATATCTATACATTTATGTATTAATTATTACATTTTTTATTTTGGTCGAAATGGGTGCGATTTTGGTCGGAAATGGATATGTCCCTACACGGGTGTATAATATAGAGCAGGTTACCTACTTAGCATAGGTATACTTTTCAATTTATTCTTAAAATATTTGTCCGTCTAGAACGCTATCGAAAGTTCTAATATTTTACGAGTATATAGGATCAATAAATATACCTAACACTGCATAGGCACGGAAATGGTGTTTAATATAGCTGTTATGTGCTGCGAGAACGTATCTCTGAAGTGTAAAAATGTGACACGCACTTAAAGAATATAATATAGAACATTAACGTCTTTCCATCGTGAGACAACAGAGGCGCCGATTGAAAAATGTCCGTATAATATAAAATGAATATTCTTTAAATTGGAATTTAAAACATATATTTCTACGGGCGACGTCTGCAGCGGTTCGATTATAATATTTTATTTGAAACGTCCGTTTAATTTACACCAAATCATACTAAACGGGAACGGCAGCGCTCTATATAATATAGAAATTTTAAAGTACATATTTAAGTTTTTACCATTTATGGGCATGCGATTTGAGGACTTAACGATATTAAATATTGTAAAATCTATCCTTGTACTATCGTCGCGTCCCCACGGGCGTGCGCGTCTCCTATATTATACTATCATTTAATAATAATTAACAATACAATTATTATATCGTCCCTCGTCGTCAAGACGCGCTGCCGACGACTTACAAGTGATGATATATTTTAGTATTTTTAATTGGACTCGAAAATATATAGGTACGTTGTAGTATTCACTTCGTTATATAGGCATTATTTTTCCCACGGGAAAACGCATTAGAACTTATAATATACCTACTCAAATTAATATAATATTTATTATTTAGGCTACGTCTGCAGTTCGATTTTATTATTGTGTTAGAAACGTCGCCGCCGTTTATAATGTCGATCGACGCTAAACGGAAACGTCGGCGGTCTATAATAGAATTAATTTAATGAACACATTTTTGTTTTTACCGCACTTGAGGGCGTGCGGTTTAACGATACAAAACGATATCCGATCGTATAAAATGGTCTGTCCTAAGTACCGTCGCATTTCCACGGGCGCGTGTCTCCGCCATACTCGTTTAATAATAATAATTAACAATACGATTATCGTCCCTCGTCTCGACGCGTCATCGGGGACGACTTACAAGTGATATTAAGTATTAATTGGACTCGAAAATATACATTGTAGTACGTATTGAATTCATATTAAAGATAATTTTTCCCACAGGAATATGCATTGGAATTTACACTCAAAGTTTTATATAACTGTAATAATATATTATATCCATATTGGTACCCCTGTACAGTATAATGTTGACAAAAGTACCGTCTCCGCGACACTATTGTAATGCAGACTTGCCACTGTTATTAATTTGTAAGATATAACACACGTGTAGAACGGTATGAACCGCGTTTTAAGTTCTTGCCTTCTTGATATAAAAATCTTAAAATGTATCTAAACATTTTTAAGAATTAAGATTGCATTGTGTACCTATATATTGTACGCGTTACAATATAGTAAATATAATAAGTAATAAACGTAGGTACACACGTGATGACAAAGACGTTCAAATTCCTAAGAATAATATTTTTTTTTTTAATTACAAAAAGTTAAGGTTATACAATTTAAATCGCTATATTTTGATTGAATTTACAATTTCCTAAACATTTAAAGTTGAAATGTCTATTAAAAAAAGGCTTGCAAATGTAGATTTAATATCGACCTTTTTGTTTTCCGTTACAACAAATTTCAGTTTTTATTTGGATAACCTCCCAACTATAATAATTATATTATTTTAAATCTATAGTGTTTTATAATATTATTAGTTTTTACAAAATAATAAATACAGTATAGTATAGAACTTTGATTATCCGAACTGCAATTTACGCATACAAACGCTCTACTGTTATCCGAATGTCAATACGCATGTAAACATATATAATCAAATGTTTAATATTTACTGTACAATTATTATAATAGTTTTATAATAATTATTATTTATATATATATATATATATATACATTACGGTTATAAATACCATATAATATAATGAATGTTTGTTCGTGATATGTGAGCATATGCATAAAGTGCACAAAAAATTTACCAATATCCGAACTTTTGAGTTTCCGAACCAGGCGCGGTCCCGATTAGTTCGTATAATCAAAGTCCATTGTGTCTATAGAGGTATATCAGTTGAAAAAATTCTATATATTCTAAAAATTGGAACTCGAGAGGACGTTATACCCGCGTGCGTTGTCTCTGTCTTACAAGTGTGTAACATGGCATATTTTACTCTCCGCAGAACACGTTTATCTATGTTAATTTAAAAAATAGAGTAAGTTGACCTCTTATAAAACTTAAAAGGTAAGATTATTATCTAGTCAACCTCGTGGGTTTTTTTTATTATATTTTAATTTTAAAGCGAGTTATGAGTATTTTTAAATCTACAAACAATTTACAATTTTAACACGTGCGGGTATGACGTCCTCTTAATACTTGTATTTAAGAAACGTCCGTTTAACGTCCACTAATGCTAAACGGAAACGTCGTCGGCGCTCTATAATAGACATTTAATGTACTTATTTTAGTTCTGGCCAATTAAGAGCACGCGATTTTTAGGACAAAAAGATATTAAATCGTATAAAATGTCTATCCTAACTACCGTCGAGTTTCCATACAGGTGCGTCTCCTATACTTATTCAACAATTAACAATAATTATCGTCCCTCGTCTAGACGCGCTATAGCAGGTACTACTTACAAGTGATATTAAGTACTAATTGGACTCAAAAATATACATTGTAGTATTAAATTCTTTATAGGGGTTTTTTCCTATAGGAAAACACATTAGAATTTACACCTACTTAAATTAATATCTTTATTTAGGCTACGCCTGCAGTTCGATTTCGTTATTGTATTATAAACGTCCGTTTAATGTCCACTAATAAATGCGCTAAACGGGGTAACGTCGGCGGTCTATAATAGAAATTTAATGTACATAATATTTTAGTCTTTACCATTTATGGGCATCGTATGATTTAGGGACAAAACGATTATCGATCGTATAAAATGTGTCTATCATAACTACCGTCGCGTCTCCACAGGTGTGCCCACGGGACGTTCAATAATATTAACAATACAATAATTATCGTCTCTCGTCTAGACTCGTTGCAACTTAAAAGCAGTGGGATCGAGACGCTATTGAGTTTTTGTATAGACGCTATACAACTACTCCCCCGAAACCAGTAGTTTGCTATAACTAATTATCGCTACTTTTAAGCTACATTTTAACTTTGTTAAATATTTTTTTCTTATTGAAAATTGGTAGTTTTTACTGATTTTGCATTTGGTCGCTGGACGGGATACGACCACGTGAGTTAATCTTGGGTCGAACCCGAAAAATGCACTAATAAACTCGCATCATTATCATAAAATAAATATAATATTTTTATTATTAACAATAGGTTGTTGGAATAGGTTGTCGGTAGCGACAATATAAAATGATAATTTTGGCTACACTATAAGCTTACATTTCTAGCACAATATTCTCTACATTAGGTATGTATATTGTGGCAAAGCATCGAGAATCGCTACAAATAAAGTAGCGATATTTAAGCGGTTTATAAGTCGCTACAATAAGCGTCCCGACCACTGCTTACCATATCGATACTTAGACACTGATGCGAATGAATTAGACTCGAGGATATTAAAATATAAATCGTAGTAGGTATAAATTCATTAGTGGTTATTTTTCTCACAGGAAGATACATTAGAATTTATACCTATTTAAAATAATATATTTATTTAGGCTACGTCTGCAGCAGTTCGACTATATTGTTGTACTAGAAACGCCCGTTCAATGTCCATCTCGTGCTAAACGGAAACTTTGGCGCTCTATAATAGAAATTGAATGTACATATTTCAGTTTTTACCATCTGAGGGCATGCGATTTAAGGATAAAACTATATTGAATCGTCTCCACGGGAGTGCGCATGCGCATTCAACAACTAACAATATATTATACAATATTATCGCCCCTCGCCTAGACGCGTAACTGCAACCTACTTACTAACAAGTGATCTTTGGACGTATCGATTATTAGACTCGAGGATAATAAAAATAAATACATTGTGGAATAAAACTCATTTTCGGTTATTTTTTCCACAGTGCTGTTTAATAGAAATCGAATGTACATATTTTAGATTTCACACATTTAAGGGTGTGCGATTCGAGGACAAAACGATATCCGATCGTATAAAATGTCTAACTATATACCGTCGCGTCTCCACGGGTGTGCCCATCATACGCATTCAATAACAATGACAATATAATATATACAATAGTATTATATTATCGTCCCTCGTCTAGACGCGTTACTGCAGCCTACTTATACTTACAAGTGATCTTTCGATTATTGGACTCGAGTACCTATATAATAACATATTATATTCATTGTAATATTAAATGCATTATCCCTTTTTCGTTCCAAAGGGAAATACATTAGAACGTATACATACTTGTGTAGTTGTACTTCAATAATAAATCCATTAGCGCAGGTACGCTGCCTATAGACGCAGAATATATTGACAAAAGCACCGTCTTCGCGACGCCAGCGCAGACTCGGGCAAGAATAATAATATGTCCCATACTGTGAACGGTCTACGGTCTAATATTTAATAATGTGCTATGTGATATTCCGTTTTCACAAAATAATAATGCGTATACCAGATGTCAGTGTGCGCATACAATGTTTGTAGAACGTGTGTGTGTGTGTGTGTGTGTGTGTGTACCCACATCCGGAATCGCCGATGATCCGACATTTTTCCTTATTGATATAAATTTTATTTTTCGTGAAAAAAAAAATATTGACCTTTTCATTATTAAAATCCGTATACCGTACATCCGTGTGTCACCATTTTTAATCTGCATTCAATATTAACAATGATCTTTACTCGTCCAGACGCATTACAATATAGTGATAACCGTATCGATGATGTAGAAACGAGAATAATAAAATATATTAAGCATAATGTATTATATACCTATAATATAATATAATATCATATTATTAAATTCACTATAGGTTATTTTACCACAGGCAAACGTATTAGAATTTACACTAAACTCGTAGTTATATACGACAATAATATTATATCCATTAGTATTATGATATAGGTTAGACCCTAACCTACACAGAATTTTGACAAAAGCACCGTCTCCGCGACGCCACGTCAGACTTGGGCAAAAATAAATGTCCCATACTGTGTAGTATAATTTACGGTATTACGGTCTAATATACGAAAACGCTATGGTCTTCGATTTTCAAACACACAAAACATAATGATGCGTACCGTCCGTCCGCATGTGCATAGATAAAGACAATTATATAAATTCAATATCAATGTAGGCACACCTCCACAGAATGATGACAAAAGCACAGTCTTCGACGCGTACGCGAAGTCGGCCCCCCGACCACGTCCAATCGCGATTCCGGACAAATTCTAAAATTTAGTAACCTTTTAGTAACTCATTGTAACCTACATCATGGGACGATATGTAACCGAACTGCAGTTTCCGTCTTCGCGACGCCTGCGCAGCGACTTGGTCGAAAATGATATGTCCAATACTGTGCGCAGCGTATATGAGCTCTAATTTTCGACAATGCTGTGATCTTCAATTTTCTCAAAATAATATTGCGTATAGAACGCGCGTGTGTGTATACCTTCATCTGGGATTGCCGACGGCATGCCATTTTTTTCTTTTCGATATATTTATTTTTCACGAAAAAAAATATTGATCGTTTTATTACAATCCGTATATCCCGTGCGATCCGCGTGTGCCACCTTTTTCGATTTTCATTCAATATATTAACAATGATCTTCTCTCGTCCAGACGCATTACAATAGTGATAACCGTATCGATTATTATAGAAACGAGAATAATGAAATATTTTAATCATAACGTAGGTATACCTCCTATATATTATAATATTAAATTCATTATAGGTTATTTTACCACAGGAAAACGTATTAGAATTTACACTAAACTCGTAGTTATATAATATTTTACGGAAATAATATATTTAATAGTATTACTTATGGGTCTACATGGGTGTTCAGCTCTGGGGATCAGCAAAACCTACTAACATCAATAGAATACAAATACCTATCAATCCAAAACTCTAAGACAAATCACCAAAGCACCGTATTACGTTTCCGATCAAACACTCCATCACGACCTCTCCACACCCTTTGTTGCAGACGTGGCTAAATAATACACTACAAAAGATTCCGCGACCGTTTTTTAAACCACAGAAACCCACTCATGCACAATATCTCTTCCCTGGAAATCCTCCCAAACGGCTAAAGCGCAAATGGTGCAGAAACCTACTGACTAATTACATTTTAATACTCATGTTTTTTTTTTTTTGTAGTGCCTCCACTGGGAGGCTTCAGCGCTCTGCTATATTTATCTTGTTATTTTATCTTGTTATTATTATTTTTTTTTTCTTTCTATCTATTACTTCCTCGATTGTTCTTATTGTTCTTTTTGCAACAGATTGAATAAAACATTTAATAAACAAAAAAAAAAAAAAATAGTATTACATTATAAGCACACCTACACAGAATGATGACAAAAGCACCGTCCACGACGCGTACGTGAAGTCGCCCCCCCCTCCCGACCACGTCCAATCGCGATCCCGGACAAATTCTAAAATTTAGTAACATTTTAGTAATTGATTGTAACCGACATCGGGCGATTTGTAACCAAACTGCAGTTTCCGTCTTCACGACGTCTGCGCAGCGACTTGGTCAAAAATAATATGTCCCATACTGTGCGTAGTACGTATATTATGAGGTCTAATATTCGACAAACACAAAATACCATCTGTCAGTAGTCATGTAGAACGTGTGTGTGCGTGTGTGTGTGTATCTACATCTGGGATCGCCGATAGAGCGACATATTTTTCTTATTAATATATATTTATATTTCGTGAAAAAAAAAAAATATATTAAACGTTTTATTATACACTCCGTACATACAAAGGTCAAAGATGCGTACCGGATGTTTGTTATGTGCTATATCGGTTTCTCGTTCGATTTAAAACCGTAAACTATATCGTATATTCGTTGGAATATTTAGTATATAGAATCATAAAAGAACAAGTCATTATAATATTCGTTCGTTTCCACGCAGGCACTGTTTTATCCTTGATTTTATGAATACCAGAAAACATGGTTATCAACTAATATTATAATATTATGTACATAATATTATTTATAGGTTTAAAGGTCTCAGATAGAAGAATAATAATAAAATATAATCGACGGCCATTATATTATACGATTCGGTATGAATGTATGATAATAATATGTGTTCGGCATATGTTTTTGAGAACGCGATAGGCTGCTGCTGCTGCTGCAGCGACGAGCGACATCAGACTTGTTTTTCCAAACACTATTATTCTCGTGTTACGAATGTAATCGGTCGGACGGGTCAAAGGCCACGTTGGCGAGATAATAATATTCTCCTCTGCAGGACGCGCTTTCGAACACACGCGCGTGTATACGTAAACAACGCCGTGCACGGCCATGTTAAACGATCGAACATTTTATTATTATTATTTCGTTGTCCGTCAGCCGTATATATAATATAATATAATGATATATACATTTTATTTTGAAACTCGTGAGTTTTTATCGTATAGGTATAATATTCTATTATCGAATCGATGCAGCTGCAGTAAAACCTATATATGTCTGGTACGATAAGACGTGTCCGACACGTCTCGAAGTCTGCATCGTATTATTATTATTATGTTATAATATATTATTATGTATACAGGTTCAGAAGATCACGAGAAATCGGTTCATATTATTTGCGTTTTTTTTTTGTCGTTGTGTAGGTTTGTGGTTATTTAGATTCTTAAAACCACGTACCTACTTACAAGGCTGGGCATTAACGAGTTAAAAATTTAAATTAAGTTAATATTAACTATGTGAAGTAGCTCGTCACTTTTTTTTTTGAAACTAAATTTTAACTTAATAAGTTAAATTTTTAACATATTTAACGTGTTGACTTCAAGGTTATAATTATATACACAGATTACTTGAAATTAAGTTACATTTATAATTTGATACAACTCTTTGATTTATAACTTTGTTAGCTTGAGAAATATTAGATACCTATAATAGAAAATAAACGGGAAAATGTATAATTAATAAATGCCCACCCTAAATCCTCAGTAGAAATTGCATCTAACTATACATGCGATTGACACAAATTACAAATTTGTCGTTCATTTTGTAGGTAACCTATTTTTCTTATAGGCTTGAAAATAATTTCATTTTTAATTAAGTTAATTTTTTTTATCCATTAATTTTTAACTTAATGAAGTTATAAAAAATCCTTTTTTACTTAACTTAATTTACTTTTACTTATATTAACTTGACTCAACGAGTTTCAAAAAAATCGTTAACTTGCCCACTTATCCGGATAGACGGCCCAAGGTCGGATAAATATGTCATTAACGGTCGAAGGGGGGGGGGGGGGGGGTTCGATTCGAACAATTGAATTATACATTATATTATATTATTATACCTACACATATTATTAATACGAATCGAATATCTTACAACACATTTTTTTTTTGTGAACGGGGAGGGAGAGCGATTTCCCTTGTATCCGCCTTCGCGTATAGGACTCGGTCGGCCCAACACACTTTGCCAACTAGCACTGCGTGCAGGACAATCCTACATATATGTTGGTACTCATTTGACTAAGTATTCACTTATTTTTATTGGCCTTCGGTGCGATAAAGCAACAATATATTATACGATATTATAGTAGCAGACTATTATACACACAGTTATTATGTAAATAAATAGAAAACCTGCTTTGTATAATATATTATCACGCTGTAAAAAAGTGAAACCGGATACACAATAATATATAATATGTCAATAGGTCGATGTTTATATGCATAATTTATTACACTTGATGTATTCATTTGGTGATTCAAAATTTATGTTACGCAGTCACAGTTTATCACACAAATATTCAAAATACAGAAAAATGTACGATACGAATGGTTTTTCGATTTAGAAACGTCTAAAATGATTTGTACACGATAAGATATTATTTTACATGTCTTACATTTTAGTGCGGGGACGACATTAATTAATGCGAAACTCTATATGCTTGAGAGATATATTTAAAGTCATTGTATACATTTCTGAAGTTGACCAACCAAAACCCCACTAAAATATTGTAAAAATTATAAAATGTACAAATCATTTTAGATGTTTATAAATCAAAAAACTTTCGTATCATGCATTTTCTCTATTCTGAATCAATAAAATGGCATAAATCCAGCATGCATTTCGAATCACTCTGTAAATTGTGATTATAATGATGGCAGTTTTCGAAATTTTGTGACAAATGAGAAACATTAATTGGTGATTGATCGTATTCATTTATAATATGTCAAAACTTGGTTGAAAATGTTTGGTACTTTTAATTGTGATACGTATACTTAAGAGGACGCCACACCCGCATGTGTTGTCTCCGTCTTACAAACGTGTAACATACCAAATTTACGCTCAGCAGTTCACGTTTTATGCAGTTACCTTAAAAATTAGAGTGAATTGACCTATTATAAAAGTTGATGGTAAGAACTTTATCTGTGTTTTGTTGGAAATCTTTTTACTATAATTCAGTTTTTAAGTGAGTTATGAGCATTATTAATTTACATTTATTATACACACATAACTCACTTAAAAACTGAATTATAGTAAAAAGATTTCCAACAAAACACAGATAAAGTTCTTACCATCAACTTTTATAATAGGTCAATTTACTCTAATTTTTAAGGTAACTGCATAAAACGTGAACTGCTGAGCGTAAATTTGGTATGTTACACGTATGTAAGACGGAGACAACACATGCGGGTGTGGCGTCCTCTAAAGGCTTAAAAATGAATGACAACATTGATCATATTAAGATTTTTCTATTGGAATTAAATAAACAAAGATAATCATTAAACCACATTAATTATTTTGGGAGTTTGGAGGTCATAAGGTCATAATTTAACAATATTGGATAATCACACGAAAAAAAACGATTTCTCCTCAATCAATTGTTGTTGATCTGTTGTAATTATTCAACAAATATAAATTTGGAAACTTGAAATATTTTTAATTTGCTTGAATTATTATTTTCTACGTACAAAGAAAATGTCAAAATATTGAGGAAAACTGTTGGTATTATTTATATGGCATTTAAATTTGAAATTTGAATTCATAAAATGTTGACAAAAATGTTTATGTTAAAAAATCTCGAAACTATTATGTTTGATCTCTCGTCAGTAGATCTCATATAACAATTTACAAATATTAAAAATACATTCGCACGAGTTTTTTTTAAATCGACGTTTCAATTTTAAATTTCTATGAAATCATAAATTTAACCAAAAATCAACACATTATTATTATAATTTTCTAGTTTAAAAAATATTATTATTCGTAGTAATAAGTAGGTAAGATTCCTCTTGCCGTTACATATATTATAATAATATTATATCGTATAATGTTGTCTACTAATTATTATTATTATTATGACATGCGATTACTACATTATCACTACAAGTATAATATTATATTCCTATGACGTAGTTTCCTGTGGGAAAAATAACCTTTAACGAATTTGACATTATACTAATATTATATACATTATGCTTATTATTTTATTATTCTCGTTTCTAATCATTGATACGTTTATCACTATTGTAATGCGTCTGTACGAGAGAGGACCATTATGTTAATTGAATTCATATTATATATATATATATATATATAGGTGACACGCACGGTCCACAGTACGGTCTTTATTATTTTTTATACGAAAATGCAATAAGAAAAAATGTAAGACTCGGTGGCCGGTCGTTTTCGACGGTCGTTTAGTCGGCAAATGCCGACGAGGCCCTCTCCTTAATCGTGTACTGAGGCCCACCTAAATTATATACTTAATTTTTTTAAATTTCGACCTTAAAAAAAAAATTGTATATTGCAAACTGGAATATATTATAATTTATCGTCGTTCTATTAATAAAAAAATGTATATATATAGGAGTACTTCAGAGGTAGAAAATGTATTATAATCAAACAGAGTAGAAAATTTCGAACTAATAACTTATATTATATATACCTAAATCTATGCGTGATTCTACATTTTACGTAGTGAGCATTGCGCACAAATAATATTATTTATAATTATGATTTATGTTACTACGTTATCGATTTCGAATATTAAATTGAATATTCACACTTTTCAATTACGATTAATTGAATACAGTTTCTGCGATAAATTCGAAACTTACATAATGTTGAAAAATGTGATTAACTGTGCTGTGAATTTAATGCGCCGTTTGCACTGTATGTTTTGCATAATATGTTTATACATTTAACGGGTAAAGTTCCTATTGGGAGATTGTTCCACCGCAGAAAAACTATACAGTTTTTATTTATATTTAAATTTATTATTTTTATTATCATAATATATTTTATTATAAATATTATAAATAGAGGCAGTTGCACGTTTTTGGGTTTTTGCACAAAATTGCACGTTTTGGTTTTTTTTTTTATAAAAATGTACTTTTGTACAATTATTTTTGTATTTTTGTATTATTTTTGCTTGAAAAACAAAATTCTACTTTAAATTATCAAATAGATGTAGTTGAAACAGTAAGAGATGGACTTAAGACAATTGAGAATGAAAAGGGACAAATACTCTATGGAAAATTCAAATCAGTATTTGATAAAAATCCCGGATATAACATAATACAATTATATAACGATTGAACGATTCAATAAACGGAAAGGACGTAGATGTAAAAGAAGATCCTGCTATTATGAACTGCTACAAACAATGCCCGATAACAAGTGTAGACGTAGAGCGTGTGTTTTCACAGTTAAAACACATATTAAGTGACAGACGACATAATTTTACCGACAAAAACTTGGAAATGTACATGACTATAAATCTTAATCAAATATTGTAAAGTCAGTTTTATATATAGGTACTGTCGGTTTATTATTATTTTAATTAAATTAAATTAAATTAAATTATATGTTTCTTTTTTAATTTTATATTTTAATATAATAGTTAATTTTAACTAATAAATAATAATATTATAAAAATAAAATAGTATAAAAAATAAATTAAATTTGAAGCACCTATAGTGAAAATTTTGTTTTTGCACATTTTAACATTTTAATTGCACGTTTTTTAGGTGTTAGCTGCACAAAAATCTGGCCTTTAGTAATAACAAAGTAATTGATTGTAAATTTATATTATTAATTGAGACTATGCTTTTTTTTTTTAGTTACTTCACGGAGGTTCTCGACTATAAGGGTTTTTATTTAATTGTGTATTTTATTTTTTATTTATATTGTATATTTTATCGGTACCTTATATACATTTTATTTTATTTGTAAAAAATTAATAAAATCTTTTTTTTTTTTAACTAGAAAATTTGTTACTATAAAATGGATATTGGTTAGTCGCATTGTTTTCGCGAGCGAAGCGACCGGTTTTATAAAATAGGGGTAAGTATGTTACGGTTACGTTTTGTGCGAGGTCTCTCTTATGGAATTTCCGAATTTTTTTGAACCCTCAAATCCGCCACTGGTCACACTATTGGCTATCCCAGATGTAGTAGGTGTACGCACATACAAATTCGCTGTACACATGTGAGGTTGCGGACGTACCAGGGTTAGGTTAGGGCGTTGGTGCAGAGGAGGCGAAGGCAAATTGATTGGAAGGATTGGAATTTTTGAATATTGGATTTTTTTTTAGGTACCCAGGCAATAAAACGGTCAATATTTTTTTTCGTGAAAAATAAATATATCAATAAGAAAAAATGGCACGCCATCAGCAAATCCCAGATACGTTCTGTACGCATTGTGTGCACATACTGACATAATTATTTTGCGTGTTTGAAAACCGAAAATCACATCATTATTGTATAATATTATTAGACCGTATACACTACACAGTATATGGGACATATTATTCTTGCCCAAGTCTAAGATCATTGTTAATATTGAATGCAAATTAAAAAAAGGCGGCACACGGATTATGTACGGTATACGGATTTTAATGAAACGGTCAATATTTTTTTTTTTTTTCACGAAAAATAAATTTATATCAATAAGGAAAAATGTCAGATCATCGGCGATTCCGGATGTGGGTACACACACACACACACACACACACACGCGTTCTACAAACATTGTATGCGCAACACAGCATTATCAAACATTAGACCGTACACAGTATGGGACGTATTATTATTCTCGCCCAAGTCTGCAGCGCTGGCGTCGTGAAGACGGTGCTTTTGTCAACATTCCGTGTGGGACCACCCGTGCTAATGGATTTATTATTGACGACTACAAGTAAACGTTTCTAATGTATTTTCCTTCGGAACGAAAAACGTATAATGCATTTAATATTACAATGCATATAGTATGTTATTGTATTATACTCGAGTCCAATAATCGATACTTCTAGAGATCACGTCTTGTAAGTAAACGTAGGTCGCAGTAACGCGTCTATAGACGAGGGACGATAATAATATTTTATTTATTGTTAGTAATGTCGAACGCGTATAGGTTGACCCGTATGGGCGCTCCCGCGGAGACGATTTAATATCGTTTTGTCCTTAAATCGCATGCCCTTAAATGGTAAAAACTGAAACGTGTACATTAAATTTCTATATTATATAGAGCGTCCACGTTGGACTCCAGTGGAGACGCGACGGTATAGTTGTTATAGGATAGACATTTTATACGATCGGATGTCGTTTTGTCCTCAAATCGCACGCCCTTAAACGGAGAACGATATAAATGCCAATTGAACGCGATACGGTCATCACTAGGGCTCGGATGTTTATGAAATTGCACTTTTTTTTCTATTTATCCAATTTATTGCTAACCTGGATACAAATTTGATTCATGTTCTACCGAATAAAATAATGCTATTTTTATTTTGCATATTTAGTGGTTTTGTATGTTAAATGCATAATTTTGGATTTTAAGAATATAAATGCATATTTCAAGACAATTTAACGTAAAATATTAATAATGTTCCTTATTAGGTATTTTTATATCGTGCTTGTCTGGAATATTTATTAGATAACGATTTAATAATAAAATTTTGTATACACTTCATGCCATGAGTAGGTATGTGGTAACGACCATTTACGACAAATTTCAGAACGTAATTGAAAAGAATGCTGGGCTTAAAACTTTGGTACATATTTCAAAAATACATTCTGGTGAAGTTGATACTATGGAAGGAATAGAACAAGATTTGAATGTTGAGGATCTTGCATTCTTCAAGTATGCTCCAATAACGTCGGTAGATGTAGAACGAAGTTTTTCACGTTACAAAAATTTACTTTCCGATAACAGACGCTAAAATTCCGATAAAAAACTATTGTATCACAGTGTAACACGCTGATAATTTAATAATGTAATAAAATGACTAATAAATAATAAATTATAATATAAATTAAAGTTAATAAAACGCTATGTAAATTTAAGAAATGTATTTTAAATTGTAGTAAAAAAAATAATATATAAAAATAACTACTATAATATAATTTTTTGTTTTATGAATTGTAAAACATTTTTTTGTGCATATTTTGGTGTTTTTATTGACTAAAAATGCATATTTTATAATTTTTAGCGCATATTTTGTTTGCATATTTCGTAATTTTTTAGTGCATAAAATGCATACATATTACGGTAGTTTTAAGTGCATAAACATCCGAGCCCTAATCATAATACTAATATGGATATATTATGCAGTTTATAACTACAAGTTTAGTGTAAATTCTAATATATTTTCCTGTGGGAAAAATAACCTATAATGAATTTAATACTACAACCGATTCTAAAATATATCACTCGGTAAGTCGTACCTAACGCGTACAGACGAGGGACGATAGTTAATTATTATTAAATGCGTATAGGAGACACATCCGTGGAAATGCAGAATAGACATTTTACTCTGTTTGATATCGTTTGGTCCTCAAATCGCATGCCCATAATTGGTAAAAACTGAAATATGTACATTAAATTGCTATTATATTGAGCGCCGACATTTCACTATTTTAGCATTATATTTAGTGTAAATTAAACGGACGTTTCAAATTATTACAATAATAAAATCGAGCTGCAGACGTGGAGCGTAAATAAAGATATTAATTTCCAATTTATAGAATATATTATACGGAATTTTTTCAACTGGCTCCTCTGTATTGTCTCACGACGGTACGACAATAATGTTCTATATTAACTATTAAGCGTGTCACCTGATCAGAGTTTTCACATATGGAAACTATAATCTCGAGCAACACATATATCTACTCCATTTCCACGCCTATGTATTAAGTATATTTATTTATTCAACTCTTGCGATATATATATTATAACACGCAAGAATTCTAGACGGATAAATATTATATATCATGAATAAATCGATAAGTACCTCTTTTTACCTCATCATAATATCCGCTTTGGAGTCTTGTATAGTCGTGTATAAGACATCATGAGCGAAAGCCAATAATATATTTTGTGAGACGACTCATTTCGGTGATGAGTTATGAGTTTGCGGTAATTCCGCAAGCGTGAGGCGTTTTCTAGTCGTCGCTTTCCACTTACCACTAAGTAATCGGCATAAGACAGTATATACATTTCCATTTTCCACCACAACAAATTTCAGTTTTAGATTTTCGTCTGTCACGCATAATCTCTGGTTTTTGCACTTCATCAATATTATAATAGTGGTCCTACGCACGTGACCAGAGCCGATGCCTGTACTTTTTCGTTACACACATAATAATGTGTCTATCTACTATAATGTTATCATATTTCTATTTTATATATTTAAACATACCTATATTAACTTTATATTTCAGTGTTCGTGTTGCTAATTTTAAGCGTTTATACCAAGATACTATTTACTGCACCGGTCTAAGATACATTATAATACTAACTGCTCGTAACAATAATATATTATAAAATATTATATTCGACGTTTTTGGAAAAATATAGTTCAACTACTTATTGTTTATTGTATTACTAATAGTAAATTAATTAATTAGAAAATATCCTTAGAATTAGATGCTGAGACACATCGTTTTTGCTCTGATATACGTTTTTCGTGTGCAAGGATTTATCACTGAACTTAACACTTCCATGATCCATTACAACAGTGACCTAGTCTGCAATAAGGAGGTACACTCAAAAAATCTGAAAACAAGAGCGACTTCTCCGGTTTTTAAATAATAAATAAATCATTTTTTATAAGACATTGTTTTTTTTTTGTGACGGGCACATATTTTGTGTATCTATCGGCTTACAACGATTCAATTATATTACATTTTTTTTATCAATAATATTTTTTTCCACTCTAACTTATAATTTAGTCTAGGTATAACCTTATTAATTTGTTTAGCTGGGACGTACTAAAAATAAACAAATAAATGCAAACACGGTATGTAGAATATGAATCATATTTTTTAATATAGCTGCTGAATTATACAAATATTATGCTCTTCTATAAAAATATAAAATAATAACTTATGTAACAAATATTTCGGAATTAAATTCAAAAATCTTGCAAACAGTTTGGTTTAGATTTGCTAGTTTAAAAATATTAATATTTCAATTAAAGACAGACATTACAATTTATATAAAAAAAAAAAAATCGTGTATAGGTACACTACAAAATAAAAAAAAAAGTCGATGGGAGGATATTTTAACATAGTAATGACGGGTGGGATGCGATCAGAGTTTTGTACGTTTTAATTTTTAACAAAAATATAATAAACACAAAATGTATGCCTATAATAAATAATAATAATAATACGTTATTGATCATTATTATGCACAAATTATAAATGTAAATTATGTGTGTATCAAGTATAAGAATCCCTATTGACCAAAAAAAAAATATATATTGTTCAGTACCTACGCTATATACTTATTATGGAAAAAACGATATAAGTCGACATTTCTTCAAAATCTAAAATATTATGTTAACATTAATTACATGGGTGCGTCGTGCATCTGTCAGCGGTTGGCTATGACGATGGGCTAGTACGGTTTTTGCGGCTTTGCTATGAAATTTTCATAAAGTGGCTTCATTTTAATTTTTAACAGGAGGGCTAAAGTTTTGACCATCCCGCATAATATAACTGAACAGATAAAAAAAATTAAAAAAACAGAAAGCATCGCTACCAAGCTAACTTCCACTTGTATTTTTATCTCGAGACGATTCCCATAATACATAACTATTTATACGCGTATGAGGCAAAAGTAGCCTCATTTAATAGATATAAGGTTAGGTATTACCCATTTAATAGGTAGCAAAAAAGACGCGGAGGAGCTAAACAATATTATGCTCACTATACCTCAGTGACGTCATTTTATATTTTTCTAGAGATGTCGAAATCTGTAAATCACAACACGCGAAACACGGCCGCTTAACTTTATTGAAAAATCGAACAATTTCAAGTAGTTACTTCCTGTTATAGAGGCGTTTTTTCGAAATCGTGGATAAATTTAAGAGTGATCGTTTTGTTTTTAGAATTTTTAGATTGTATAGTATCCGTAATTATATATCTAAAAAACTATGAATATTAATTATTATAGTGTCAAAAGTGTTCTAGCGCCTACACAATGTTGTATTTCCTCAAAGTTATAAAAATTATTATCATGTTCTTTCACCGGCCCAACAAATGGACTGATTACACAATCAGACAGGGGCGAATGACCACCTTGCCCTCCCCCTGAAATTATGCAGCCGAAGTTCAGCGCTCGTTCATACTTTTGAAACGTCTATATTCGAGCACTGTGTGCAGCTTGCACACATATAGGACATATTTATTTTATTATTAATATTGTTTAGGCTATATAATAATTGCTGACACTAAATTTTCCCCACACAATTTATATATTTATATTGAACCTACGTAGGTAGGTACCTACTATTTATATTTATTATACTTTGAGTTAATTCATTATTAATTATTCATTATAATATACTAAATTCAAAATTTAAAAATGTCAGTATTAAATAAATACATATAATATATTATTATATATTAAATTAGTTGTGTATCAATAATATTTGAAAAAAAATTGACAATGCGTAACAAAATGTGTAGGCACCTAATTATATTAATGTCTATTTAATTTTATGGCTTATGAGTATAATTTTCTTTGTCGTTTATATAATCGATGGGCTATTTAAGTTTTTTACGTTCTCTCAGTATAATTTGACGTAATGCTTGATTGTTTGGCAACGACTGTAAAGTTGACGTAGAAAGACCGCCGAGTTCGACTTGTAATATTTGTGATGGCGAATCACTGGTTTCGCGCGCCTTACGCCTCAAATTCTCAATGACCGAAATCGAATATTTTCGAAAAGCTTCGGGGGAATGGCTGTGCTCGGTCGTCTTTCGCAAATGATGTTGTCCGTTAATCAAAACGGTACGAGCAGATCCGTAACAACGCATAGAATATCGTCTCTCGCAACGCCAAAAATATTTGTCGTCTTTGTTTTTGTCTCTGGTCAGAATGTAATTGTTGATAACAAGTTTTATACTACCTCTGTTTGACGTAACGAATTCACAGACTTCTGCCATCTTCTGATTTGTACGAAAACGTTGAAATTTTAAAACAAATCGAACAAAGATCCGTTGCACGCGTCGGAGCTGCAGTGCTTGTCGTCCGTCGTGTGACACTGACGTGCGGCGACGACGATCGCAGTTATCAATTAAGAGAATATTATATCATTGACTAGAATTACCGTTAATTTATGTACAATATACGATATTATATTTATAGGCGCGTATTATATGCCACTACGACTGTGGCGCGGCGAACGACACGCTGCAGGATAGAATACAATTATATCGTGAAAATTAAAAACAAATTAATCAGAACTCGAAACGATTAGATAAAAATGTTGCTTGTGAACGGTGCATATTGTCCTTCGTTGTACTACTACCGATGTTGGGTGAACACTGAATGCGTTTATCGAATCAAAAACGCGTCGCGGTCGATTACACGCACATCTCTTATCACCTTATTGGGGGGTCGAATCTCTTATCGCAGTAGTGGCATTCTACATTTGGGGAACAGTAGTGAGGTCCTGCGCGAGACCTAACAGGTAAACGATTACGCAGGTACGCGTCAGTTCCTATAATACCAATACGGTGTGTAAGTTTCTATACGCGGTAAAAAAAAAAGGTGCGTATATTATTATAGTTCCTACACGGCAGGAAAAATTTAAAAAAATTTTTAAATTGTTCAACAAACAAAATCAATCAATATACGATTGTATTAAATTTGTAAGTTTCAAAAATAAACCTTTATGCGATCTTTATTATATATCTTATGTATTATATTTATTTATGAAAATGTATTGTTCGATTTTTATTTTACTGTATTGATAATGCATTATGCGATTTTTTTTAGTATCATCATCTATTCATTTATGAAAATGTACCTATTTTTATTATTTTGAAATAATTTCTACACGCATACCCATATATATGGGTATATATAATATAGTGGGTATACGTTATAATATATATTATTATTGTCAGTGCAGACGGATGGCTCTTTGTGGTGTACGTCCGGAATGCCTTTCGTATCGCAAAACGATTGAAATATATATTGAACAAATATAATTAATGTAATAGGCGGGTACATCAATACATATGTGAAAAGGTATGTAAAAAACACCAAAATCACATCACCCATCGAATTTACGGGTACAATAGATATATTTTGTAGATACCTAACGACTAACAATAATAACTAAAAATAGGCGAAGGACAGTATGTGCTTAGTGTACCTCGTCAATGGAGTATAAGTCACTGCATGTGGTGTTTGTGTTGAATTGTTAAATCCAATGTTGAATAATTATTGCATATAGGTACGAAAAACGATTCGGAGAGATGACGGTCTGTCAGCCTAAATGATATATCAAGACTTGCATTTGAAATCAAAATTTAATTTTACATTACTTACAATCTAAACGTTTATACAATGTTTGCGTTTATTATTTTGCAGAATTAAAACGTCTTATACAACGTTTGCGTTCGTCGTTAAAAATAATATCTTATGCGAGGAATGGTAACCAATATTATGACTTCTAAGTAAATAGATTTTAAATTATTTCGTTTGGCATTATGTTATGTTTTGTTTAACGATATATTATACACATTTTGTTTATCGTTATTATGTTTTATTTTGTGGTATTTAGTCACTTTTGTTTTCCGTTTTAATTACGTTTACAAATAATTTCAATCGTTTTTTGTCATATATAACGTTACTACATTGGCGGTTTTGACATGTATTTTTTTACACGAGGCGGACAAATATCAAATTCACTATTACTCTAACAGAGTAACACGATATTATATTATGTATACATGACGTATAATATTATATGTTAGTGCATTAGTATTCACAGATATAGATAACGAATGATTATATTATCATATCAGCTGTGACAATATTTCATGACCAAATTATAACAGACGAGCGACGGCCGTATATGCATCAGTGACGACAGGGCAGCAGCAGCATGAGCGCAGTAGAGCACAGAGGTTTGGAACCCCGACAAAATATGAAAGATGGTTAACTGCGTCAAAATTTACCTTTTTTTTAAAAGTCGATATGTAAACTGCGGCAAGTAAAAAATTAAGATTATACAATCTGCGGCAATTTATTTTATATACCTTCTATATATACCTACTATATATACGTATAGTTACGATAACCTATATACACGTTTATCGTTTAATTAGGTATAACACATGATATGACATCTATTTATCTAGAGGCTATTAGAGTATTAGGCGTAAAAATAAAGAAAAACCAATTTTTAAAATTGAAAAATATTATTATTATTATTAATAAAAATTATTTTAAAATATATAGTAGGGATCTTATAATCAAAAAAAAAATAATATTCTCTCTCATTTATCTCTATTTTTCGGTTAATATTATTACTTACTGCTTGACGTTCAATTGTAGAATCTGATTCATGACTATGATCCAAAACAGATTTTTCTTGTAAAAGAGTTTTTTCCTTTTTGAAGACCAATTTGGCCTTGCATGATTTATTGACGCATTCCCATGTTTTATTACCACTTATCTTTGATTCGTATTTAAATTTGAATTAAATGATACCCATGTACGTATAATAGGTACATAGGTACACATAGGCAGGTATAATATATGATTATGATTTAGGTAGTATGATATGATATATATAGTGTTGGGGAAGTTACTGTTTTTTGGTAATTCAATTACATTACTAATTCCTTATCAAAATTGTAACTAAATTATTTTTAAGTTTTTTTTTTTTATTTGGTCAATTCACATTTCTTTTGAGTTTAAAAAGTAACTCAATTACAATAGAAGTTACTTTTTTTCAAAAATATCACTGTAGCTTAATATAACCATGTGTTCAATACGACAATACATAAACTAAATATTAAATTATATGACAATCAACAATATGAAATAATTAATAAATACTCATTTTGCTACATATTAAATATTTAACTTTTTTTTCAAATTTATTTTGTCTACAGTCACTAATTTTGATCGCTTTTTAGTGCATGTATTAAACCAAATAAAGTAACGAGTAATTAAGTGATAATTACTACAAAATAGTAACTCTAATAACATATAAATTACTTACAATAAAATGTAATTAAATTACCATCAAATTACTTAAAAAGTAATTTCTTTATAGTAACTTGTAACTTAAGTTAAGTTACTCCCCAAAACTGTATATATATTATATATAGAAGGTATATAAAATAAATTGCCGCAGTTTGTATAATGTATCTTATCGGTTTTGTCGCAGATTGTATAATCTTAATTTTTTTTGTTGCCGGAGTTTACATATCGACTTTTAGAAAAAGGTAAATTTTGCCGCAGTTTACATACAGCCCAAAATATCGCCGGTAATATATCGCGTGACCAAAATATCGCAACTAAAATGTCGCGAAACCATTATATCGTAGAGAAATAATACCGCCGTACGTTATTATCGCGTCTGTATATTGCATTTAACTATTTATCTTATCTATAGGTAATCGTATTCGCCTTTTACCTAGCAATGCATTCAAGTACACTGGTTTTTCATTTTATAATTTCTATTTAGTAATACTCTGTACTGTCGCTGTGACAATAACGCTTTTACAGTTTCACACTTTTATACAGTTTTACGGAAATAAAAATAAGTCAAAGTATAGTAGGAAATCCAAATACTCCAAATAAAACGAACAAGACAGTCGGTAGGGCTGAACGAGTAAAGAAAGTATAGTAACAGATTATCATAATCGAGAGTTTGAATGTATACTTCCATTTATTAATATACATATTTAATTTTTTTTTTATTACTTATATCAATTTTATTAAATTATACATATTTTTATCATTTTTATAAATTCTACTATACATTAATATAACAATATTATATGCTTGAAATATATTATTTGTTTATAATAAAATTACTGCTATATTTCATGCTGGCGTTATGTATACTGGCTATATTTATTCCATGCGATATAATGGTTTCGCGATATTTTAGTTGCGATATTTTACCGGCGATATATTTTGTCGGTGATTCCAGAGGTTTCGTGATAAGTGATAAGTTTCGTAATACATGTATTCAAATGATATTTGATGAATTTATTCTTAAACGTATTATTATTATTATTATTATTAGGATACTAGTGGTATCTTAATTCATATTATTCTTTACGTCATATTAGTTAACACTGCAAATAAACGATTAGTCATTAGTTATTGTTATACCTTCCTTATTATAATATCACGTATAAACATATTAACAATTATTAAATCCACCAGGCACCCTGCACCCTCAAAAATAAGTGTCGCTTAAGCCATACTGGGTAAAATGGGTGGGTGCCACTGCGCGAATGAATACTATTGTATTAGTTGAATATACTAATCGAACAACGGATCCGCCGACGCGCCGCTTAACAAAAATGTCTCTTTTAAGATTTTTAACATTTGAAAAACTAAACGTCATACTGAAATGCTGATACTTGTATCGTCTTAAACACATAAAACCACACATTTATACATAAATGAAATTTCAAAAATAAAACGTTTAGGTTGGTAAATCGTTGTGTGAAGCGAGGAGCTTTTACACGCATAAGATATAGGCAATTACGATAAGTAGGGCCCAATGACGTCACGCGTCTTTTTTCAATAAATTGCTCATAAAGTCATAACTTATTGGGTGGTGTGAGTAGAAACGTAAAACCTATACCATTATTCTTGGAAGTTGGAATTGAACATTCTTTCAAAAACTTATTTTTTGTGTTCTGTGCTACTTTAATATACTTTTTTAATATACTATAGGTATACATTTACCCGGCGGCAAACGTTTGTTAGCCAACATCAGTAACATCAGAAACACCAGAATCACCGACAAAATATCGCTCGTAAAATATCGCTTGACCAAAATATCGCGAAACCATTATATCGCGTGGAATAAATATCGCCAGTATACATATCGTCAGCATGAAATATATAAGTGATTTAATTATGAATAAATAATATATTTCAAGCATATAATATTGTTGTATTAATGTATAGTAGAATTGATAACAATAATATGTATAATTTAATAAAATTGATATAAGTAATAAAAAAAAAATTAAATATGTATATTAAATAATGGAAGTATAATATATTCAATGAAATCCAAAGCTCTCCAAGTTCATCTCCTAGAAAATTAAACGAAATATCGTAAGCTTGTTATGTTCTGTGAGTCATCATACTGTATAATATCAATGAGAATATGGATCCGTCATTTAATTTTCAGTGAATTACAAAAAACCGATTAAAAAGCGGTGGAGCAGATTTAAATGTTCCATCCGCATACCATTGCGAACATTTTTTTAATATTTTCAAATTATCCCTAGTACAAAATACTAAAACACGCATGTTTTTACTTCCAGAGTCAAAATATGAGTCAGTCACAGTGACAGTACAAAGTATTACTAAATAGAAATTATAAAATGAAAAACCAATGTAACTACATGAATGCATTGCTAGGTAAAAGGTGAATACTATTAGATAAGATAAAGTTAAACGCAATATACAGACTCGAATACTCGATAATAATGTACGGCGGTATTATTTTTTTACGATATAATGGTTTTGCGATATTTTAGTTGCGATATTTTGGTCCCGCGATATTTTACCGGC
This sequence comes from Neotoxoptera formosana, assembly GCA_022818045.1. Classification (NCBI taxonomy): domain Eukaryota; kingdom Metazoa; phylum Arthropoda; class Insecta; order Hemiptera; family Aphididae; genus Neotoxoptera; species Neotoxoptera formosana. Next base: position 10,967,882 of record CM040630.1, on the reverse strand, counting down.
GATATTTTGCCGGCGATATTTTGTCGGGGTACCAATAACATCGAGTCACATCATATGAAAAAATATGTCATATAAACATTTGGAAAAAATTACATTAACCTTTTGAATTTATTACTAATAGCGAGAAATCGTAGTTCATAAAATATCTTTAGATATATATCGGCTGATAGAATTCGTCCGCTCAGAACTCGTGGGGGTTGGTGGTCGCCTACCCTATAGTTCTATTTTTTCTATTATTTTTCAGCTGACGAATTAAATATTCAGTTATTCAAACCTACTGTACTGTGGAGAACTAGAAAGTACTAAGAAAAATAGAAATTATAATAATTTATTATTTACATAAGCTTCTTACGAAAGAAAGTGATCTTACGAATCAGTATATACGCAGGCTACAGTAGGGGTAGTTCTGAACTTTTCACTATAGATATACGCGGTGATTCAATTGGCGGGTGTGACCCACGGGTCTGCGTTAAATAATTTTGCACTCGGAACACAGTTTTTAAATCGTTGGACTTATTTTTTCCCAATTCGATATATGTCTGAAAAACCACGTTATACTCAAAACGATTTAGGTATATAAGTTATATTATAATACGTATAATACATTACGGCTGTGGCCGTCGGTTGTATGCTGCTTATTATTGTACATATACATAAAAAAAAAATCGGTCTGAGCGTAATTTTCGCTGCGAGTGTGGACCGCTAACGTGCGATATGTATTTATAAATATATATTATACATATAGGTATATGACGTATCCTAAACATGTCAGTGGCCAGTGCTTTTGAACCAGATGTATAGGTGAGCAGCAGACACACATAATTATATATTATTATTATGTCTGCCAAGATCGCGTTGGCGTCGTGGCGACGGACGACCGAGTTTTTGTCGAAACGTTGTACATAAAAGGTATAATGGACGTGGTCTAATGGACGGGCACTACAATAATTATCTACAAAATATAATATTACCTATATCTATAATGTAAATCGATGTCTCTGGACATTGACCAAACTACCAATCACGATTCGAGTGCTAATGGATATATTATATTTAACACGATATACGGTCGATAATCACTATCGTTTAATGGGATCTACGCACATATAGGTGACACACCCACCGACCGACCTGAAATGTATACGATTAAATTCCTTTTTGTGTTCCAACGCGGGTGTGCAAAGTCCTTCGAACAGCACTGTATATTATGTAAACAATGACAAATGCGATTATAGGTATCGCACGCCCAAGAACGTGGACGGTTTTGATTTTTTTTCAACAGACATTAAAATATTCTATTATACGTGGCGAAAACGCGACTCTGTTTTCAATGCACTGTGTCGGGATCCCCGGGGAACCTACGATATCGTGAACACCGACCGAATCCGAAATGAAAAGGTCACGGAATACAACAATATGCCTAATTGTTATTGAACTGTTGAAGACATACGTGTAAGCGCGGAAATTAATGATTGGAAGATATAAATATTTTAATACCTATATAATAATATGTACAGTAGACATCCGCTTTATCGATTTTTTTGAATATTGGCGACTATCACAAACACAATAAGCAATATCTATTGTAATAAACACGTATCTTCTACGCTAACGATCTATATAATATTATGACTGTATTATATGAGTCACCTCGTCGGAATATTATTTGTCTGTCTACCTCATTCGTTTTATACCGTACCTACTGTATATAGGTAGGATATATTTATCCGTATTACTATTATTATGTGGGGTATCAAAATATTAATTAAAGTCATATTATATACAATATCACGACGCGTAGAATGACGGACGAACGAATATTATAAGCTCATCAGAGAAGTGCTTTGTATTGTATATCAATACAGTGCAATTTCCGAATAGCGAACACTCTCGGTCAGCAAAATTTCGTCCACTATTCGGAGGTGTTAGCTAGTTTAAGGTCATTTTTTTTTTTAGGTTTTTTGGGTCATTAAAATACTAGCCCTAGTTACAATGATACATTTTATACAATTTTTAATGTTTTAATGATACATTATAATGATTTTAGTATGTATTGTTAAAATATAATAATATTTATATTAATATTTTATAAAACGAAAATATGTATTTAACAATAATATAAATAAAAAAATGTATTACAGGTTTTTATTATTTTGACGAAAGTCTAATATTTAAACTATTTCGCGAAGCGACAACTGTTTGAATTTTCACTCGTGGCGTTGCTATAAAGATTAAAATGTTGTCCGCTATTCGGATGTTTTCTTATTGAAAAGTAATGAAAAACGTTCGTCTATCGCAAATACAATGTATTACAACGTATACAATGGCTGTGTCGTGATAAACAAACACGGCGTACTTGTTTTAAGCGCGGAAAACGAAACAAAAGAGGGTAAGTGGGGAGGGAGGGTGGGCACCGTGCACACGTTTCTCGGTTTTCACACCCAAAGTGGCCAAGGGCGGAGCTTCGCGAATTTATTTTATGGGGTTGAAGCCACAACTCTTGTTTTACATATAACGATATAAGCTTTAATATTTACATATGAATGAAATGTTACTTATATTTAAAAAAATAAAATATGTAATTAACTGACTCGGATAATTAATTACCACGCGGCACGATAGTTTTATACTCGATAGACAATTAATAAAATATAGTTTAAAAAAAGCTTATTATGTCCTGAAATATAAAATGAAAACGGTTCCCTGTATTATATTTTAATTTTAAATCCTTACCAAAATGAATCATCCGAGATGTGTTTGAAATGGTTGTACATTATAATGTATAATATGTACATGACTTGTACACAATTTCGAATTGATTTTCTTTCGTTTGAAAAAATGCACGGATATCACTTATATGCGCTTCATTATTATACTAATTATCAATATAAACGTGTACAGAACTTTACAAATTAATAACAAAATCAAATGATTTTACTAGGTATTTTTACTTAACTTCAATACACTAAACTTTGTTCGCTGAATTACAAGATATAATTGACTTTCAGTTTTGCTATTATATTTATTATACACTTATGTTATATTGTAATAATAGTGTACAACACGACAACCACGACTTAACATCATCGTCCGTGGAGACTTACTGACTGATCGCTTATTTAAATAAATAAAATATGATAAACATTTGTTTAAAATCGATAACTCCTAATTGCAATGTCATTAATGTTTATCGATTTATTATATACAGCTATATAACAAGAAAAATATACACGTCTTGTTAATAATAAAATTATTATTATTGCGTTGCGTACGGACATTAATTACTGGGATAGGGGCAATTATTATTTATAAGCCCCGGGCCACAAAAACTTGAAATACATCTCCGAGCCAAGGCTTTTAATCTATGAAAAAAAAAATAAAAAAAAATAATAATAATAATAATAAATTTTATATTAAACTGTTCCTGTTTCAGCCTGTTGGCAAACGTTCAGAGTTCTCAAGTTTAAAAACGCAACGTTATAGAAGGTGTTGGACGTTTTCACGGTGTGATGTGAAACAAGCGGACCGCGATAAAAAAAAATAACACACTTTAAAAATAAATCGAAATGTTGTTCGTGCCTTTAACGGTGCCTATGGTTGCACCGTGCTGGTCTTATCGTTGGAAATATATTATAATATGAATAATATTCAGGCCTAGTTTAATTA